>JAPYZF010000499.1:0-41495 GCA_030523045.1 Meteorus cinctellus | reverse complement strand
CTTTATCTATCGAGATTCATATCTGGAATAGGCACAGGTGTTGCCTTTGCTGTAACGCCGATGTATTTGGGTGAAATAGCACCAGCTCATATACGTGGGATTCTGTTGACCATTATTATGGCTTCATCGAGATTTGGGATTCTCTTCGCTTACACTGTGGTACCATTTGTGTCGATCGCCACGAGTTCCTTCATTTCAACATCAATTGCGGTGGGTTTTGTTATATTCTTCATGTGGCTACCCGAATCACCATATTATTGGTTGCGTCGAGGTAATTACAATGCCGCTGCCAAATCATTAGCGTTATTACGTGGACAAAGTGAAGATGATGTATCTAAGGAATTGATTGTCATTGAAACTTCAGTGAAAAATGAGATAGCAAACAGCAAACATCATCCATTCAAGATTATTTTCGAACCAATCAATTTCAAGTTACTCACTATTGGAGTGATGTTAGGATTATTTCAACAATTATCTGGTAGTCAAGCAATTATGATGTATACGCAAGAAATATTTGATGATATGAATGTAAAGTTAGAAGGTAAATATTTAGCAATGATCTTGGGAGTTGTTCAGATATTCAGTGTGGGTTTATGCGCTGTCATTGTAGATCATTATGGTCGTCGTCCACTTTTGTTGCTATCCACAATTGGATCTTTTGTATCGACAGCTATTATTGCTATTTATTTCAATTTACGTTGGATGCAGGTCGATATAACGGGTTTTGAATGGCTACCTGCGCTTGGTTGTATGCTCTACGTTGTCTTTTACTCACTTGGTCTTGCACCACTGCCTACTACGATGATTGGAGAACTCTTCCCGACCAATATCAAACCCCTTTGTTGTGCTTTTGTTGTATGTTTTGCAAACGCTGCTGGATTCGCCGTAGGAAAATCATATCAGACGGTTTCTGATTCGGTCGGTACTCACGTTGCATTCTGGATATTCACAGCATTGAACGTTTGTGCTATTACATTTGTGTACTTTCGCGTGCCAGAAACTAAAGGCAAAACTTTACAAGAAATTCAAAAGGAATTCTATACAGATGCAAAATAATTTTTGGTTTCATATCTTGAGAGCGCAAGGAAGATTAAACTTGACCGACTTATCCATGAGAAATATAAAAGTAGGATTTCACATCTATACTTTTTCATCCATAAATATATCCAAAACATGACTACGTGACTGTTTTGTGTGTGAATTATTGTGCACAACAGTTAAACAAAAGTGGTATATGCTGGATGACAGATATTGTACGATATCTCTGTTTTTGAAATTTTCAATGTTATGATGAAATAGTTTTGAGTTTTTATTGCAGATCAGTCTGTTCATATTTCATTCCAATCATCAGGCTGTCTTTGCTTTTATTTGCGTTACAGTTCTATTGTATTCCACCATGATATTGACATTGAAGACAAGGAGAGGTTCATGGTGACAATAACATTCATTGTATGTGTGGTTGAATGAATAAAATGGCGATTTGTTGAACAGTAGAATATCGAAAACAGCATAAAAGAGATGAAGATTAGCTGTTGAGTGTTACTACATTGTTGCATGTTCCACCAGATTTTGGATGCTCAAAAATAGTCCAAATGTGGGAGGAATCCTGAAAATAATACTCAAAGTTTGCTATATCTAACATATAAATAAATGTGAGAACAAGTGGAGAAACGAAATGTACTTGAACTGCAGAGCCCAGAACAAGGGGAATAAAATCTCGTATAGTCGTAAACAAATTTATTTGAATGAAGTTTGTTTTGTTGGATTGTTTCAGACACATATTGTATCATGCCAAGTCTTTCTTTTAAATACAATAAATAATAACAATGATTTCATGTATGTATTTGGGTTATGAATGTGAGAAAAAACGATAATTCTGCATGACTTTTGCAATCAAATAAACATTTACAATGACAATTTTGGTAGTTATCATTTTTTTTTTCCAGTAATATTACCTGCTTAAGACTTAAATTGACAATGATTACGACAATATATTATCAAATGTGAAAACGAAAGAGTTTAAAATAGAAATTCCTTGAGCTAAATTATTATCTTATGCAACAATTAATTTAAGATTCTTCTTTAGAATTGGTCATGAAGTGATACTAATACTGTATAATCAATATTCATAAAGATGTCAACCTTCCCAGCGCGTCAACTTGTTTTTATAAATATCACATTTATCTTGGCAAGATCAAAGACCAATCCCATTTAATTTTCTAGCGATACAATCACGACCCATTAAATTGTCATTGAACAAATCAAGAGATCGAGCGAATTGTCAGTTGTGCCAATTTGGATTCAGTCGATGCAGCATTTTTATTTAATAATTTTATATAAAAGAAAAAAGTAATCTTTGGAGAAGATTTTTTTTTGATTTTAATTTCCATTGCAATCAACTTTTATTGTTATTAATTGTATTGTTGAATATTATTTTTCCATAAATAATAATTTAATAAAGAACAATTGTGAGATAAAAAATTTGTAATAGCCTTAAATCATAGCCAAAAAATTTATATTTAAATTGTAATAGAAATCTACTTCATTATCCCTCTGACCTATCATCCAAATTTTCGAATAATATTTCTATCAACATTCTCCTGATGATAAATGTTGTACTGATGAATAAAAATTTTCAATTGTACGAAACCCTCATATATTCACTGTATGAACAATTGGACTTTATGTCAAATGTCAATTGAAAAAAAAAAAAAGGTTTCATAAGACAATTCCGACAATATTGTCTGCATCGTACGAAGAATGTAAATGTTTTTATCGTGCCGAGATTATAAAAAGTCTCATTTTGAGTAACACAATTAAATATTTTTGGAATTATTGACGTTTTGAATTGTTTATATTTAAAATTAGTCTTCGATCTTCATAGCTCATAACATTGAAGAAAATTTTTTTTTCCAACGATCATTAGAGGCAAAATGATCAATACCTCAAAAATGATTCAATTGTGGAATTTTTTGGAGAATATATGAAACATATGCATTCAAAGTTATGTTTCAATATCATGTTGGCAATGAAGCAACATTTTCTCTCAAGAGTTCATCACTTCAGTTTCCATCTTGCCGACTGCTGTTCGTGTGTCACATCATATATAGATTGAGGAGGAATTTGTAGTCTCTTCCAATGATAATTTAAAATTATTTGAAATGTTTTGAATTTATATATTCATATAAATAGTTATAGTGATTGTATAAAAAATGTCTGCGCTGTACGTGCATTTAATTAAAGAGAAAATGAAGAACTAATTGAACGAGGTAAATCGCAAGTTGGGGAATCGATTTAAATGCAATTAAATAACACCAAAAAAAGGTTCAGTTTTTATGTGTGGATTTAAAAAGAAATTGAAAGTCAGCTTGTTTATTTAGAACTGTATTATTTATTTGTAATCGTCATCGCAACATTTTACGTTACATTTTGTTATCTTTTTTTTATTCTCAGTGTTTAATTTCCTTAGAAAAAATCAATCGCTGATCGATTAAATAATTATGGTAATAGAAAATTGTTTGAATAAATAAAAAATTGAGATTATTAAAATTGTTACATCAACTATTAACTCGTGTGATTTCCTCTAATTATTCTATTTCTAGTGGTAGATATTTAAGATATATTTTTTTTTATAATGTGCAATTCTTATTTTTTATTGAATAAAATTGCTAAACTAATTCATCATGGATTCATATTTGCTCGTGACTTTGCGTGTAAATTGAAATGTATATCGTGGAAATTCATATTCGTACGGTGCTGCTCACAGCGGTCGTATAAGAAGTTCACAACTTCCTCTGCATTCTGTTAGGTATTCATCTCCTTTTTGGTCGTAGCGGAATGGTACGTTGGAAATTCCCCGGATCACTCGTTAAAAGTTATGCTTTGATAAAATGAACAATTGTCGTATACAATACATCACATGGCTTTTTTACACTATTTTTCAGGAGTAATTTTTGTTTTTTTTTTAAGGAGTCGTACATGTGTGGATACATGAAAAAATGAATTATTTTATGAATGATGTATAATACATTTCATGTCGGAATATTTTCATTTTTATTCATTCATATTTTCTTAAAATCGACTCAATCAATTTAATTAATTATTTTAAAATACTGTAGACAATTGAAGCTTTATTTCTGATCTACATTTGTATTTACACTGTCAACGTATTGAAAATGTTAATGGAAAAAAAAGATTTCGTATAAATATTGTGCACAGTTTATAAACAAAATATTTGTTTTTTTCTATCGATAATTCAAATTGGGAAAATTGATGCCGAGATTAGTAACATCGATTCATCTTTTGCTTCTGCGTTTATTATTATTTCCAGGATTCGTCGACTTGTTTTTTTCCCTCCCTTATAAATAATAACAATTACGAACATTAGATGCAAAGTCAAAGTAAAATTGTATTAGAAAACTTTCATATCACTAGAAATAATTAAAATTAAAATTATTTAACTTTAAATTTTTTTCTACATAACTAAACAATTATATAATCGCAATATGTTAATAAAGATTTTTTATCAACCAATTAGCTTTTATATATTCTCTAAAATTTCCTGTTTGTATATTTAATATGAATTATTTTCTAACTCAAAATATTAAAATTTCATAATCATTTCTACAATTTAATATTCCAATAGAACAAAAATTCACAGCAATCATTCAAAAACTTTGTGATGTAATCGACAAATGAAAATTTATAATAGAACAATATCCAATTTTCAAAAAGAAAATAAAAATCCATTTCTTTTATACCCCTTAAATCCTTTTTCTTTTCACAAACTCAATTAAACATAAATCAACAATTTTTCCACAAATTGTCTATCCAATTTATTTACTAACCCAACACAACAATGAATCTTACACGTAAGAAATTACGTTCAACATACAAACACTCAAACATATTTCAACTCTACAAGATAAAATCCGGAAACAAGTAAAAATAGTGCGCAAGGATGTAGTACAGAGTGCTGTGTCACGACCGGAAGTCGTAGAGAGAAAGTATAAATTGAATTCGGGTCCACCACATCCGTCGCATAAAATGCTTCGCACGCCCTTTAAATTGTTGGATGAAATTCATCCCCCTCATTCTCATCACCACCACCCACTAAATTTCCCGTATATCCACCAGCTTTTGGTGATGCGAGGCGTTACCGGCAGGGGTACAAGCAACCATTACAAAGCGGAAAATGCCAATAACTCTGCCATAATGTTATAAATGTTTCAGCATTGATTTATCGAATCTATAAAATTTTTCTTCTCCCCCAATTTCACATTTATATAAAATAATATAATATAAGACCATATGAAACAGCAAAATAACAAAAACTGATAACAAATTTAATGAAATATCCTGTAGATATATAAATACATGTGTACACATCTGTACACAAATATACGCGGGTGATGTGAGTTTATTTAAGGGAGTGTTGAAGAGTACAGTGTGAAGAAGTGATACGCGGGGAGGTATAGAAAGGTTGAAATGAAGGCAAAGGCTGGCAAATGGTGGTGTGTTGCGGGGTGTTGAGAGAGGTTAGTGGGGGTTGGCTGGTTGGTGATGCATTGCGCGAACTCCCCGCGGCGAGGTCACGTGACTCGTCCCCTCGGCCTATCATTGATCGTTCCCCAGAGAAACGTCGGACAACCAACGTTGTCGTGCCAGCGCACGTCGCCCATATCCCCCCGAACTACAACCAACTCTCTCACTATACTATGAGTTTATATAGGCATTTCTTTCGCATGATGCGCGGTGCGAGGATCGCGTAAGATATTTGGCATGGCTGACAAACGCAGTCCCACAACTACTCAATGTCTTGCTCCTTTTTTTTTCCATCTTTTTTTTTATGTTTATCATATTCCGCGATTTATTTATTCATTCATTCATTTCAATCTTTTTCTCTTTTCCTTTTCTCTTTCTTTCTATTCATTCTCTCATATCTCTTTTATTCTGTTTGACGGAACAAATTATTTAACAATAATCTTGGAATATCACAAATGGGGAAAAAAAAAAGGAAACGGAAAGAAATATCGGGGGTGAATGGAGAACTTAATTATTTCTCTGTTGTGAGAGATACGATTGTTTCTTTTGCGGAGATAAATGCAGAGGGGGATGATGAGCAGTGATGATATTTATCAAGGGGTGTACTATCTTATATTTGTGGATTGAAAGTGAAATGTTATTTATATGTAAATATATATAGTTAATATATATAGATGTATATATAGGTATATGTAATAGTTGTCGTTATGTGCGATAGAAGATGTCGTGCAATAATGCAAGTTGCCATGAAACACGTGTCATAGCTGCTGACACTCTCGAGGCCCCCTCTTCTAAAATGCTCATTTTTTTTTTCCAACACTATGAAACGACCATCCCTTCACATCCCCGCACGTTTCTTCCCTTATATAATGTATATATTGACACGAAGCGTGCATTAGGCTGAGAGCATTTTGTGCGTCCCTCTGCAACCCGCGGGTTATATACATATATTGCCTTTTTTACATTCTCCTGTATGTAACAGTACATTTTGTCAGATGCTTTGTTACGTCATAAATAGCGTCGATGACATACTGACGTGCTGACCACCCTGCATATACAATACAATTATATGATGTTGTGCTATGTCGATGGGGTGATAGATATTTTTAGAAAGAGAATTTTATTGTTGATTAGTGAATTTTATTTGTGCGATTGGTTGGAAGAAGGAATTTTGCTAATAATTTCTTTATTGGTTAGGGGAAAGGAGTGGAATTTTTAAGGGGTGGATAATTTTTGATGATTTTAATGATTCATTTCATTTGATTGAGGGATGATGATTTGGTTTTCATTAATTCTATGATCTACTTTAATTGAGAAAGAGTTTTTTCAGTTTATGATGAAACAATTATTATAGGAATTTTAGATTTGTGTCGGTAGATGTGTAATTGTTTGAAATATATCAAATGAATTGGTCATTGTTTTCAGTCTTTTAATAAAATATTAAACTGCGTAAATATTAATCGGAGTAACTCATAGTTTTAATTAAAATTTTATACATTAATGAATTCATTTTCTAATTACAGTGTTGTTGATTGAATGAAACTCACTTTTTGTTTAAGTCTATTTTAAGGAAGTTTTATAGAAATTATTTAATAAATTAATTGAATTGTGATTCGGATTTATCTTTGAAAATAATTATTGTGGTGTAAATATTGCCAACTTCCATTGTCGTCGTTGGGGAAGAAACCTTTCAGTCTCATAATAGAATTTTTCAATTATTCGAATGATCGTAGTGATTCCGAGAAATAGGAACTGCACATTCTAATACTGTTGGGTATTATCAATGTTTTATGTACTCATTCTTTTGCCAATGATTCATTTTGAATTGTGGATCGAGGAAATTGTAAAATCGAAATATAAATATTATAATTTAATAAATAAATAATAAAACCAAATTCTTCTTCATTACATTTCTATAATTTGATTATTTATCACCATAATATTAATATAAATATGCAAAAACCCCATGAATGACTTTATATATATTTTTATTACATATTTGAATAGAAAATTTCGATGAATGTGTCACATTATAAAATCTTCATTGCATGAAAAGCATCTGAAACATTTTCATATAAAAATAACTTGGCATTTCCGTTGATCGTTATCAATCTCATTCAGTTGTGAATTGAATCGTTGTATTGTGAAATGCATTTATCCACCGACAATTGCAACGACGCCATATCAAAAGACAAATTTTAACAAAATTCTTATTCAGAAAAGAAGTATATCCATAGATACAATAACGCCGTGAGCAAGAAGAAAAAAATACGTTGAATATCCAAACGATCTTTCTTTCGATACGTATTAAATTGTTCCCTTTTTTTTTATTATTCCACCCAAAATATTTTCAATTCGGTCCTGTATAATCGCACATTCCTTCTTGTTCTGCTATCAGGCAGATGCGGTTCTCATCGTTGATGTTGCACCTGTTTTCCAAAAATATATTGCTACAATATTTATTCGATCTTTCAAAACTGTACAAGTTTGAACTTGTATAGATTTGATTAAAACTCATCATAAAATTCTTTTTTTTTTTTTTTTTTTTTCCCATTAATTATTTATGATAATAATCATCGCTCTATATAAGGATAATTTTCCAGTTATTTGTTTTACTGCGTGTATGTAATATTGCACACGATGAATATAATACATAAAAACTCGTTACTTCAACCATGTTAATTATACCAATTAGATTGAAGTCGATGGCCAACCACTCGATGTATGTAATTAATTTAATTATATAAAATGAGTTAATAAGCTGCGAATTTTTGCATTATTCATTTGGGCTTAAAATTGTCAAGGATATTCATAACATTTAATTATTATTCTTCTTGTTATTAGTTCAAATTTATATCTATGGAATATTGTTGCTTAGTTGAAGTTTAGATAGATGACATGTGTGAAATCGAATCAATTGATATTCACGCGTATGTATAAATCGACAATAGCCGTTCTACACCTACGGGCATATATTATACAAGCTGTGCGCCGGGTGTTTCACACTGCGCACTATACTATTATTACATGCATATTATCTTCCACTCTATCTTACATAATAATCCGTCTATTGGGCGTCTTATTATGAGTTTTAAAACACTATATATATATATTTTGCTTATAAAATGCCTTCAAGTCGAAAATATCCGTTTCAAGGATTATAAAAGTAATTGCACATTTATTATACAGATATATATAAAACGTGCGCGTATTATATATTGAGCAGAAGGTTGAAGACCGTTTTTCGTCCGTAATAAAATATATGCATTGAAAATATAAGTGTGTGTGTGTATGAGTGGGTGAAATTCTACTTTATGTTCGCAGTTGGAATTTTTGTGTAGGTTTATTGGAGCAAGATTTGTATTAAATTTGAGATCAGGAATAAAATTATGAAATGTTTAGTATAGATTATCTGAAAATTGTTAAACATTATTTTTAAATGTTTAGGAATGGACAGTGAATTAAAAAATGTTGGGAAGAAAATAAACATTTTGTTTTTCTGTTCGATCAAGTGATGAATTTTGTTTCAATTTTTATCGTCATTGATAATTGTCAGAGTATTTATAAAGTATTATTTAATTGTCAATAAATTATTTGTCTCATTCAAAGAACAGAGATGAAATTCAGGGATTTTCTTTGAACCGACAGGTGATCTACATATTTTTTTTTGTCATTATCAATCTTTATTATTTAAACAAAATCTAACAAAAGAATGTTGAGTTATTAATAAGAAATAATAAATTTTCTCATCATGTCCATAAGAACTTGACGTCATAAAAATTTGAGATCATTCAAAAAAACACTTTTGATAAAAACAATTATTTACTGCTACCTTATTTAATATTAAAATCAAAAGAAGGTACATTAAAGAAAAAAATTTAATGATCATATAACGCGAACAAATATGATAATAATTCTATTATTCAATTATTTAAAAATAATACATCAGTGACGAAAGAGACAATATTTATTCTTTATTTAACAATACTTTTTCTCCTTCAATAGAATATGCACAATTTACCAACTAACGAACATTATTTATCTAAATTAATTGCTGCTATGCATGAAATAAAAATGGTTTGCTGACAATAGTGAAGATGGAAAGGGCTTTTTATATTTATTATTTTTAATTGAATACTTATAATATACATAATTATATATGCGAGGATAAGGCACTCGGAGAAAAATGAGGGTTTGTTATAATTTGAATGCTGTGAAATAACAATAGAGACTTTGATGATGCATTCGTACATATACATTGACAATTCAATTATAAAAAATGCAAAAAAACGAAAGAAAATAATAAAATTAGTGAAAGTTAAATAATTATATTACTTCAATGCGAGTCATTTCACTTTGCACACATATTTTTTTTCTTTTTGAACATTCACATATATACTCGTTTTGCATGTGTATAGGTAGCTATATACCAATTCACTTAAATGTAACCAATCTAAAATAGCTCATCATCTCATCAGCAATTTAAATCGCGGCGGGGAAAAGTGCCAAAGAGAACCGCGCGCGCGGTGAATATATCCACCACACACCAACGCGCGTGGAATTGTTGGGAGAAGGGATGTTGATTTGAAAAGAGGGTATCTACGGGGGGAGTTTTGTCGTCGTTGTCGCCGTCGTCGTTGAACGCGTCGCATAGCTATTGGTTGGGTTTTGTATGCCATGGCAATATAATGCTTACGAGTTGAATCTTCAACTAAATTGTGAGAGAATGAGAATACTTATTGATCGTCGACATTATCTATACGTAGATAAAAATTGTGTATGTTCAGGCAATACAAAATTTGGGGTGATTTTATAATATCAAATGTAAATGTGACAAATTTTCATTTTAATTGTCTTATAGTATTGTTAGGAATTTATTTCTCATTTAATTAATTATATATTTTATTATTTGGTGTTAGTAAATTCTAATTGACGTGATTTTAATTGTTGGAAAAATTTGTTTATTATATTTTAATCGGATGGGGAAATTATTTGCATTACGAATGACTTATCGGGTAATTTATTTGGGTTAATATTAAGGGGTATGTTTTATTAATTGATTGTGAATTAATTGATGACAATTTTTGAATGAGATTCGATCGTATTTTTATTTTATAAAAGTAGTTGATAATGACGATTGAAGAAGAAACAAAAATTTTTTGAAACTCTTTCGTCAAAGTATTTATTTGAAAGGAAATGTATCATTGACCTCGAAACAATTCTTACATTTTAATCATCGATGAATTTGATTTTTAATTTAAATGCAGATTTCGTGACTGCTCGAGATTAACATACTTTCGATTCGCGTTCCATCTAAAAATAATTACCATACATAAAATATCCCTGTCTATTCACACTATTAATGTTTCATGAGTAGGAAAGATGAACGGAATATAAATGAAAATTCAGAATGAAGAAATTAGTAATTCTGTCACTATGTCAAATAAATTTTGTTCTATTTTATCTTCAAAATTCTTTCTAACTCTTCTTTTTTTTTGTATCCTATCATAACCTTCACCCGTCTATAAATTATCTTCACGTTTTTTCCTTCTTCAAGTATTTCTGTTCCTTTTCTGATTGTGAACAAAAATTTCAACTACAAAAATGTTTTCATCCAAATTTTTTGCTCCTTCGAAATGTGAATTAATCAACTTCGATCCAATGACTGAAAATCAACTCGAACTTTCTCGTAATAAAATAAAAACTCTCTTCACAATTAAAATAAAAAAAAATCCTGATTACAAATTAATAAATTACACTGCATCAATATTTTTATTCCAATAGTGTTTCTACATCAATAAAAGAAAATTAAACAAAAGAATTTACAATCTCCTAAATCATCCACTAATTTTAATTTTTCACATCCTTCAACCCTCTCAAATTTATACTGACCTCTATAAATCCATATTGTCCATCCACTCAATCACATTAATTCCCCCATAATATCACACGTTCTCAGAATACAAAAAGAAATCCTACAAAATAAAATTAAAAAAAAATAACTCTCAACGTCATTAGCATCGCCAAATTTTTCCCACAATTTTCAACTATTTATCCATACAAATAAATTCCCACTAGCTATCTATACATGCACCAGTAATAAATTAGAGTAAAGAATTATGTATGACACACGATGTCTATGTTAAAATATCTGTCAGCCACTGAATATATACATTTACATTGGCGGTTGTGTTAGTGCGATAATCGGATTTTCACTTACTCGTTATCTTTACGCCAAGTGCCATCACCACTATATATCTATACACATTAATTCACATACATAAGACATGTATATCAAACACAGAGCACACGATTCGGTGGTGCGTAAATCACGTTGTTTGCATAAAATATTAATAAGTGACACGAGTCAATCCGGGATTATAAGAGCGTGCGTGTATAGTTAGGGGTTAGTCATGATGTGCGCGTGGACAAGTAAAACTCTGTTTCTATCTCTTTTTTCCATACACCCTTTGGCTTTATATATACATTGTTGCTTTCTCTTTCGCACTATCTCGCCCTACATCGCCCCCTGGAGCCAATGATCCTCGTCACTTTATCTATCTCTACTTTATTCTGTTTGTATTGGCTTTTCCCACGCAGAGTAAAGGACGAGAAGGCCATCTCTCTACGTTCCCTTCACGTATGTATACATATTTTTTTTTCTTTTTTTTCCTCTCGCACTTTAACCCACAGACTGAAATATTTTTATCCTTTTTTATCGATTGACGCGCGACTCGTTCGTTCTCTGCAAATAGTAATAATGCGAATTGATACGTATTTTTTTTTTCTCTTTTTCTTTTTGTGAGGGAGGGTACTCAACAACAACATCAAGATACATTCGTGTATACAATATATATCTATGTATAAGCACTTCACTTATTTTTCTACGACTTTTCGTATATATTAATTATCTTGGTGAATCGATTTTTGTACAGGGATAAAATAACTATTTAAAGTATAATGAAAATAACAATTATATGAAGGGAAATACAAAATTTTGATGATTTTAATGTGAAATTTCACTAATGAGAATAAATAATATTTTAGCAATGTTAATATTATAAAAATAAGTACTTGAAATATGAATACAGTAATTACAAAAATACATAGAAATTATTATATATTATAAATATTATATTCAATATTTAATAAAGGAAAATAACATCAAAGTTCTTTTTATTTTACTTTGTTAAAATATGGCTAAATAATTTAAATCAGTTTTCACTCCTCAGATATTTAATGATGATCCACTAATATTACAAAATGTTCATCTTCTCATAATAGTAAATAAAAATTTGTGAAAAGAGTAAAATTATCGTATCCATTGATTGCATAATCATATTGATGTTATGATAATGAATTTGAGCAATAATATTAATAATTTAGTTTCACTACAAATATTCAGGATGTATAGATTTGTTGAGTAATAAAATTGAACACGATGCAATCACAATCAAATATTACAATAGTATAATTGTAAATGACTATATCAGTGGGCCAACAGACACAGTGTACACGTGTCGCAGTTGGAGAGACAGAACGTGTGCGCGCTTTGCACATATACACATAACCCCTACTATTTTGTACATGTTTCGTGCACACTGCTGTTATATTTCTATAATCCCTATTATATACATACATACATACAGACATATATATATATTTTCGATACTACTCTGTAAATGTGTATATGGTATATATATTCATTTTATTAAAGGCCTCTGTGCGAGACCTGTGGGAGCACGCGTTTGTTAATGTTTGCGATTGTCGACACCCACCTACTTATGCAAATCATTTAATTTAACCCCAGGATCATGATCGTATCTCTCGCCAAACCCTATTCGTATTCATTGCCTTCAAGCCAAAGAGATCAAGAGAGTGAGAAGAGAAGGCAAAAAAAAAAGGAACGAGAAGGAGAGTGAAATACGTGAAAGCTTGAATTATCGAAATGGCAATGCACGTTACGCGATTCGTTGCTTATAAAAGATATTATTTATTTACATACATATTTGTTACTTTTTCTTTTCAACTTCTTTTTTTATGCAAGTATGATATTTAAAACGTACATACGCCATAAGCAGAATTTATACTGACGACTTGATCGTTTTCAATTTGTCCTCGTTGCAGAGCTATTCACTCGTTCATTACATTTTTTATTTTATTTGCACTCTCTCACTCTTTGTTATATATTTTTTTCGTTTGTGTGTCTGTGTGTGTTTGTTTTTTTTTGTTTTTTTTTCTCGTTTTGTTATTTTTTTTTTATTGTTTGTGTTTCCGGGCAGTATACCAGGCAAATGAAAAAGTGCGGCACTTGGTGCAATCCCAGAGGTCGCGCTTATATACCAAAAAGCGCGTGCATACACATGCATATATACATGCTCAAACTCGTTTATCATAATCTTTATTGCTGTCATCAAGGACAAATATTCATATAGCAAAACGAGAGTATATTTGCAAGCGGAAAATGGGGAAAAAAAAAAATGTATATATATGAAATGCTCTTCACTTTTATTGTGCACAGGAAAAATAAGAGCTTGAATTTAGTGAAATAACACTCAAATATTTGCGTTAAAAATACGAAAAATTTTTGCTAGTAAAGTATGGAAGTAGCATGAAAGGGTGGTAGTACTTGTGCGAGAGCGTATGAAAAATTTATAGATCGTTTTGTATAGTTGTTAATAAAAATTTTCTGGTGTTGGAAAAAATATTTGAATTTGATAGAGATGACATGAGTTATTAGTGTAAAAATTAGCAATGGAAAACTTTGATGTGACATTGAGAAAGTTCAATGGGAAATTATGAGTTTTATTTCAGACAGTAACTCTTGATGAAATGTAGACAATGTTAAGAATTTATTAAAACACTTTGAATATTTTAAACTAGCAATGGAACTTACGAGTATCATTAACATAAACATTTTCATGTTATTGTGGTCATCAACTCATGATGACCACAATGCATTTAGATATAAAAGAATCGTTTATTATATCCGTCAATTTAGATTTCTTGATTAAAAAAAGACACTTCATGAATTCATCTTCATACATACTACGATGATGCTCATTTTGAACTGAATTTTCAAATTTAAATCCTTAAAAAAATTGATTTTGTATTAATCTCGAAAGTGTGAATAGAAAAATTCTAATCATCGAAATTTTGATAAATTCATGAATGTTCATTTTCGGAAAATAACAATTCTGATTGATATATTTTGTTGTTCATTGAAAAGGACCTGAATTTATAAAAGTCAAAAATAATATTATGATTAGTAAAATAATTTCATAAATTCTCCAATGAATGACGAAAAGTCAATAATTATCATTTATTAACTTCAAATATATAAAATATTTCAACAATTGCATATCAATGACGAATAAATATTAATTTATCAACACAAAAATATCAATTTCATCAATTCTAAACAAATCGAATTATTTCCACAAAAAAATCTCCATTTAAATTTGAGATATAAAAATAAATTCGAACCACTTCACTCAATGTACAAAACTTTCGAATGGAAAATTAGGATGGAAATTACAAGCGTCTGTTGATCCGTATAAAAATATAAATAAGTTATGTGTCGAGCACTATATCCCATATAATTCACCGCACGACTCAATGATAGGTACACTCGTGAGTTGATTTATTTATCGTAGCGTCAGCGACATAAAGACGAATGGATTTTCACCCTGTATTTCCAACTCACTTTTATTCTGTTTCACTTACTCTCTTGTGTTCGAAGTATTGGTGATAGTGTACGCTAAGGATTAGCGTTTTGAGAGGGGGCCAACAAGTACGACGACGACGACGACGACGAACGCACCCCATCAACACGCATTTTGCTTATATTTCTTTTCCTTTTATATATATGAGTGTATATACTTGTTGTCAAGGCAAAGAGCCACACATCCGACAGCACTAACGACAATAACAGCCCCCGGCACAAACGAATATGACATTTTCCCGCGTGCGAAAATTATAATATCAATATAAATAAATATTATATACCAAATTTACACATGGATTAACCGTATAATATATCGTGAGAAGTGAAATTATTGATAATTCACATGAAAATGTCATTTAATTTTGCAGACAATAATTTTTTTTTTTTTTCAAATAAATTTCTTAATTCAGGAATTTTATTGTTTATCATTATTCATCAATGTAACAGTAAATGCCATTTATGCAGTGATGAATTTTGAACATCTTCATATACTAAATTTGCGAATTTAATGAAATGGGAATTTTATTTCCCATTTTTAAAAGTCCTTTTGAAGTATTTCAATTTTTTTCTTTTTTCCAGATAATTAACATAAAAAACGTCTTTAAGTAGAATTAGAGTATTTTCTGAAATAAATTTGCGGACCACTATTAGTGGTGGCAGAATAGAAGTCATTTCAATGTAGAAAAATTTTGTAATTCACCCCAATTTAGCTAGAATATTTTGCAATTAATTATTGTTGTAATTGATCAATAGTTATGCAGAGAAAATTCTGTTCAAGTACTCACATTGATAGATACTGAGATACACCATGAGAAGATGTTGAATGTAAGTTCGACTGAGTCACATCCCGCACGGAAAACATAATACACTTGGAAGTGAACACGACGTTCCATATATGGAATAACATACTGGGAAACACACTACCATTTCCTGTGTTTTCCTGATCCATTGACTATTTCTGCGCTTAGAACTACACTAAACACAAACTGAAAATTCATTCAACATTGAAATATTTCCTATTCCAATCTACCCTTAGAACAGTTTTTCAATTAAACAAAAAAACCGATCGAACTTTTAATTTTTCTATCAAAAGAACCGACAAGTCCATTCATGTTAAGAACAAACAAATTAATAACTAAACATGATAAATAAATATCAAAACATTTAATTTCTATCGCCAGTATATATTTTTTCTCTGATTCTATACACCAAACACTTGAACTTGAAACAATTTTCCACCCTCCATAGACGAACGTAATGTCAGAAAAAACAAAAAAAAATAAAATAATTTCCTGTTCCACAACAAAATCATGAAAATCCCAAATACATTCGCTCTTAGTTCTCAAGTAAATAACCACAACCCCTAGCAATATAATTCTATCTTTCAATAGCTCACATGTGAATCATATTCCATAAATTATAATGCAATCAAAATCACCATAAACTATCCAAGAAATTCATTTATTGCATCATCCCTTTATTTCTCACCAACCCTAATTAATATCCAAATTGAAAAAATTATCCAAAACTACCAACTCTAAATATATAACAATTTCTAATATAAAAACAATTCACTCAATCAAATAAAAAAATAAATAAAACAAATAATATATCAATTGAATTAATATTGTCATACATACATTGACGTATTTTAGAATGACATAACATGCACGGAAAAGAAGAGATAACCCTATACAAATATATATATACACTGACAACGGATGAAAGACGAGAGAGAACAACGACTTCCACTATATAAGATGATGAATCTAGCGCGGAAGCACTTATGACGTACAACGACTTTGTCGTTCGGCCATAAGATAAGAGGGAGGGGAAAAATAGTGTAGTAGTAGGCGCAGCCATAGTAAATGTAGTAGTAGAAGTAGAGAAGAGTAGAATAACTATATAACCAAAGAGAGAAGCTCTGGATAAATCCGTCGCCACCCCGCGCAGCTTTGTTTTCCGCATGAGCGCCATCGCCCCATGCGGGATTACCCGGGGTGATCAGCTATGAAATTAACCGGCGTTCATCCTCTCATCCCGCCTACACACTCTTCTCTCGCGATATCTATGTATTCGTGTAGATGTATACACACATTCATATTCCCTTTACGAGTTTGTGATCGAGTCAACCTTAAAAATGGCACATGCTTTGCTGAGTATAATGATCGTTTATGCTCGTTGATGCGTTGCAACTTCAATTTATAATTTTTATAATACTTTGAAATGAAGATGTGTATGGAAGTATTTTTTTGTATGTTTGTGAGGTCAATTTGGGGAGTGAAATAGTATTTGTATTTTTATTTTAATGTTTATGAAATGATCATTGGAGTTGATGTGATGAAAATATAGTTCACGACTTTTGATAACTTTGTGTTTAAAATGAGTTGAGCTTCAATGGAATTGTGTGAATTCTTGACGTGTCTGACAGTTAATTTATTATTGGATAAAAAGAATGAACGAAGTTGTGAGAATGTATTGGGGTTTTTTTAACACAATTTTAGAAGAGATGTTTTATTTTTTTGGTTTTTTTCATATGTTGAATTTTTGAATATTAAGCAGTAGAAATTGTTAGGATTTTTTAAAGAAAATAGTAATAATGATGCAACCACGAAGACATTTGGTATATGAGCTGAATTTTTAGATTAAGTGCTGATTTATGTTTTGAATGGAAGATTCATCTTGTCCAGAGATAATTCTAGAATAGAAAGGAATTCTTATCATGTTTTAGAGAAAGATGTTGGACTTGAAAAAAAATGAAATCCAACATAAGTAGGTAGAGAAAAATGTTTTAGTACTTGAAAAGAAATAAAATTTGACAAATTGTTTCAATTTTTTTCTTTACACATTGATAGATATATTTGCAAATGCTTTATCGCGTTTTGGAATTTGTTATTTTTTTGAGAGTAATTTTTCAATAATGAAAATTTCTGAAAATCATCAGAATACAGTTGGAACTTTTTTCAATACGAATGTGTAAGACTGTCAATGATGTTTCCAACCATTTGTTTGATAATCATACGAAAAAACATCACAAATCTCAACTATAATTTCAATATCTATCAATTTCTAGGAAGATTATCTTCCTCTATGTGCTTTATTCACAAAATTTAAAGTTCCAAGAAGTCATCAACATCAAATGAAAAATCATAGTCGTCTATTTTTGAAATGCAACATTTCCCCTTCAACCAACAACATTCTTGAGCTTCCAATTGACACAAACTGACTAAAAGCTCCGAACAAACTTCAATTCTATCCTCTACAACTTTCATGATTTATAATATTTCCAAAATGAAATTCCATCAAAGTATTCTCCATAAAATAATAAAACTTTTTTACCCTCAATTTCCTATCTAACTTTCCCAGAGATGAACATTTGAGAATATATAAATCCGATATTCTGAATCTTCATTGTAATGTTCCCCCCATCAAATGAATGTGGGAATTACTGCGGTTCTTAATTATTCATTATTCTCTCATCCCAATTCTACTAAAACTCTCCATTGTATATCTCCACCTCAAATAAATCCCACTATTATTTATTAAATCACCCACAACCTTTCTCAGTTCAATGTATGGACATATATTATTCCCTGACATTATAACAAATAAAATCTTGTCTCGTCATATGTTATGATGGATGATAATGACAATATATTCAGAACCACAAATTCGAAAAATATTATACATATGTATGTGTGCATGTATATATGAGAAGGATAATCTTATTAAGTGTCATATCGCATATCGTCTCTCGTTGGAGTTTCAAAGAATATAGCACGCACGGGCGCGCGCTTTTGTGGTTGCGTCACGAACAAATCCGCGTGTGCGTCGTCTTGTCACGTAGTCGATTAACAGAGACAGAGAGAACTGGAAAAAAAAAATAACACAAAATAACAAAAGGGAAAAAAAAATCCAAATCTGTTATGATGATGCATCTTTTATGGAATAAATAAAAAAGTAGAATCAAAACAAAATAAAAATTTCCACCTGGATTTTTATTATAATTGCTTTCATATAATTATTACTCGACATTCATTCTGTGATTGTCGTTTCAAATAAGATTACATTGAGACATAGTGACAGTATTATACACGCATATAGTTGGCGATGCGCGGAAAGTCAGGATTATTTCACATGACTTGGAATCCTAATGCACGCGCTTGATACATATAAGCTCCATTCCCATGTATGTATTACATATGTATATATATATATATATTTATTTATATATGTATGTGGATGTGTATAAGGTGAGAAGTGTAAATGTGAGCTACAGAATTGCGCAGCTGTTCTGATGATGCACAGTCAGTCAGCCGAAGCTGGTACAACACTAAACTATATATATGTATACGGACGATAATATGTATAGACAATCTGGATTTTATTTTGTGTGAAAAGGGTGACTGTATTATAGTTGGGTACATCATATAGTTTCTTCTACTGCATTATTCCATAGTGTGAAGATTTGTGTGATTGTTTGGGAGTGTGTGGGGATTGGTTGAATGTGCAAAATGTATGAATGCAAAATGCATTTTGGAAAATATGACAAACCTATCAAGAAAGTTGTTTGTGCAATTTTGTTTTTTCTTTCAACTGGATTGTATGGAAATTTGAAGAAATTTTCAATGGCTTTTTGTTTTGAAAAGAGAGTTTTATGTATAGAGAAAAATTTAACTTTTGTGCAGTTTGGTGGACAATTTCTCTGAGAGCTTTTTCACTTTTCAAGTAAAACTACTGTTTTTCATATATGATAATTCTAACATCAGCGGAAAATATATTTATACATTTCGTGTGTGTGTGTGTGTGTGTTTATGTTTGTGGGAATGGAAGAATCAGACAAGAGTCGATGGACTTGTATTAATTTTGTTTGTTCTTATCAGTTTAATGTGTAATTAAAAAATGTTTGACATGATTTATTTTAACATTTTGTGTTTGATTATTGTCTACTTTTTTTTTAAATGAGTGGAAAATCAACAACGTTACCAACACCTCATACCTATTCATACGTTACCAGGTTTACAAAAATTGAATTTGCAGGATCAATCAAGTAATTATAAACAGAAAGATTTTATAGTATAAATACTGCAACTGTCCTCTATTATAGTACCTTTAAAAGATCTTCAAACTCCCTAGCAAAATCAATGTCTTGGTTTTATAAAAATCAATTTCTTATCAATATAGAATTAAGTATTTCTTTGTTCAGAATATTCACTAACTAAAACATCATTTAAACAAGTAGAATAAATAACAAAATAATTTTTGTTTCATAAATGTCTTGGCATAACTAATGAATATAATTTCTATACTTTCGAAACACAGGAAGAACAGAGGTGTTACATGACTTGCAAATGTCTAACTTCTTCAACGCCCCATCATACCTAACTCACTTTTATTTATAGCATCTGAAAATTTCCTTTAAGATATCCAGATATACTTACTTATGGATCTATACATATATTATTAATATATCATATAATGCACACAGGTTTTGGTATACATAAGTAGCGATGTAAGTGGTTGTAGACAATGCACAAGCTGGGACCCATAAACACCAGCCGCTACCTAATGAAACTACAAATCTCTCTGGCCTCTATAATAGGCACCACCTGTTTTCACGCACGACGTCGTCTATAATGCCCACTTAGTCCGCAACATGCTTGTACATATAGTTATACACATTTACCTATGTTTAATATATAAACATATAAACATGTCGGCTATTGCTGAAATTCATGTTGTACGCAAAAAATAATTCTCTGTCTAAAAATCCAAACATTTTATTTATTCACAAAACTGTTCATTACATTTTCAAACGACTTCAATACTAAATTTAAAGATTAATACCAAACAATTGTGAAAATTATATCACAATCTGAACTAAATCTTTCACAAATTTTATCTCAACTATTAAAATTTACATAAAAACTTTTGCGTGTAGACTGTTCATGATAAATTGAAATACATCAACTCACACGACATTATCAATTTGTATATATATATAAAAAAACGTAAAAATGTTTACAAAAATTGTGAAAAATATTCATTTTATCAATTTACATACCCACAAAATTTCATCTGATAAATAAAATTTGAAATAATCAAAATTTGTGTTACAATTTTTTTTGTTTTCATAAGTATACATTTGTATATATATGTTATATTTTGATATATATATATATATGATCACTTGCGCACTGTCAATGCCGACTAGTAGAGCGTATCATGATTACTATTGTTTGCAGCCGTGTACAATGAATTCAATAGGGGGAACGCGCGTATACAGTGCGAATGTTGGTTGTCGTTATGTATGTATAGCGCATGCGCATCTTGTATACCTATATGCATTGCATGTATTTATATACAAATGCATATATATGTCTGTATAGATGTACATACGTACATTCAACCATCACCGCACTGTATGCTCGCACTCTGATAAACTGCGCGCAATTTTCCACCCCCGTAATTTTCGCACTTTTCACCGACGACACTTACTATCCGCATTAATGTACTGTGTAACAATTCTGCAACCATTAACACATTTTGACATGATAAATTGGTGTGAGAGGAGAAAGATATGCAGTATTGCAATTGTATATGGGATTTTTTTGTCTTTTATGGAATGGTGGAAATTATATAATAGATGAAGGATTAATTGTTAATTTCAATTGATTCAATGGAATTTTATATGCTTGGTATTAGGAATTTTGTTTATTGTTACTATTCGTTTTTTGTAATCGAGGAATTCGTTAATGGTGAGGGATCTTTTTTTTTATGTGAAGTTGAAATATAAAAAAGATTGAAATGATTATTTGATTTTGAGTAAATTTTGTTATTTAGAAATTTTCGTGAATTTATTTGTTTGATTAATTTCATGATTGTGAAAGCTTTTGTGAATTATTGAGAGCTTAAATGGCATTGGACATATAATTATATCAATATAAACTTTTAATTATAGGAAATAGCATGTTATGTGTTACATATTTTGTTACAATGTTTTTCGTTAAACAGATATTTTTATATAATTTATATAAATATTAGTACATGAACACGTGTGGGTCGTAAAATAATTAATTTCATCATTGCCGTAAAAGTTTTGTGAGTTTGTTCATCTTCATTTGATCATCGTATACGCGTCGTTCGATTGCAATCACATTTATATGTGTCACGCCCCTCTTTCACATTCTTTTATTTGATATATGCGGTCGTAAAATTGGTATCTATACACACAAGATATATCCAATAAATTAATCTCGATACATAAAAATGAATGTACGTATATTTTTCATGTACAGTTTGGCCACATTTTTCTTGTATTTTGTACTTTGGTGTGACGGCTTTCAACATTTCCATCAATCTATTCATGTTTTTTCCTTTAATGTTTCAATCCACAACATAAAAATATTTCACAGAAAAATTGTAAGTTTAATAAATGAAGGCAAAAATATAAAACGTCGTCAAAAAATTTTGTATTTTTTTTAATATTGAAGTATCAAAAAATATTTAAATATCATAAATTTCTGTAAAATTTGATGTTTTTATTTACAATGACTAACAATTAATTATATAACATGCAGTATACGATCCGGAAAAAAAAACATATCTTTTTAATTGATAGGACTTCCACTTTGTAATTACAGTGAGGTCTCAAGACATTTTATAGTTCAACGATTTAATGCTCATCAATACTCATAAATTCACAAAGAATTTGCCCATGAATCAACAAAACAAAAATATCTGCAAGACAGATTAATTAAAAAATAAAACTGCAATGAAATTGAAAGCTCGCGTAAAATAAATTATATTCAATTATAAACTTCAACTAAAATCATCAGCTAAAGCTTTCACGATTGTAACTAAATTATATTCAGCTAAAGCTCTCCCGACACCAAACAGAAAAGGAATATCAAAGAAAATTACAATTTTACACTAAAATTTTCTAATCTTCACATCAAAATATTGCAAAACAATTCTGTTATTCTGTCAACATAGAACAATAAAATCCACGTAAAAAAATTATCAATTCCATAAAAATAATTTAAAAAAACCCACAATAATTCCTTTCTTAAAATCATAATAAATTCATCAAAACTTATTCCACATTTCCACTTGACTATTTATTATTTATTATTTATTATTTACAACCAACACATATCCCAACATTATCCTCTCTACTTTCCCTCTATATTCGTTCATCTCTTCCCCATATCCCCATATGTATTTAATTAAATACATAGACAAAAATGAGTTCTAAATGACAGGTAATTTAAAACACACCCTATTCAAGTTATATATCAATGCATACAACATATACACAGTGAGCAAGGAGAAATATTGCGCGCGCACTCGTGGCCACATTGAAGAGGCCGACCTTTCGCTTAAGAAGAGAGTATTAAAGCCGACTTAATGTAAAACAGAGGGAGAAAGATTGGACGAGAGTAAGATAGATAGATATACACCAAATGTATATGCTTATATTAAGTAATATAGGGTTGCCGACCCTTCCTGCCAAGGATTCTATGTACTCTCTATACGTATTCCTACAAGCATGAATTTCGTTGGCCCAAAACCTCCCCCTTTGGCATCTCATTCACCACCATCATCCCCCTCTTTTACTCTTATGTCTCTCCTCTCTCACACTCGTGTACTTCACATTGAACAGGAGTAAACGAGACCCCCTCGACCCTCGACACAGTAAACTACGCTTATTTGCCTCGACGAATATATCGTATGGAATATCAAACAATTTGTCGCGTCATAATCAAAGAGAAATTTTATGAGCACCTGTTTTTTTTTTTTTTTTCAAAGACTTTGCTGTTGTATTTGAACTCTTTCTTTGATGGAAGATGTTTCCTTTAGCAATCAATCCAGTTCAGTAATTACATGATACACGGTATGCGTGACGGACAGTCTTGAAATTCGGTCTGGATTGCGGGTTTTATACGTGTGTATATATATTATGGATGTAGATTGTATATAATACAGACACGCTAATACCCCACCATTCGCGTGCGTCCATCTCACCTCAAGACATGGATATAAGCACCTTTCGTATTCTCAAACTTCATTTTACCATCGCGTCGACATATTGTACATACGCATTGGGCTTGTATGCGGTATTCACGCACACCCCTTTTCATATATATTAGTGTATCAGTGTGGTTGTATTCAAGTTTCGAGTCTTGGCATGGAACGTGTTAATCAAAATGTTAGACAAGCCACTTTACAACCCGCCTGTAAGACACACGTTTCCATTTAGGAAGCTCTGTAGTTTTCGTCAACGTTCTTCATGATGTTTCATGGCTGAGGAGAGTTTGCATGTGAATTTTTATTCATTTATGTGGGTGAATCTAACGTTTTTTTCACTATTATCCAATTATTTATTGCTTTGTATGAATTTTTTAACGAAAACTTTCATACGATATGGAGGATATTTGTTTTTAGGATTATTATTACGATGGATTATTTTTTATTAATTGTATTACTGATTTTGTTATTGTTGTTGTTATTGAAGGGAGGCAAGGGGGTGATGGGGTGGGTTTGTATTCTAACAAATTTAATATAATAAATTTTGTTCAGACTTTTGTGAAGACTTTGATTATGAATGAATTTTTTATTATAGAAAATTTCTGGAATTGAACGATTGTTTTCTGTTGATAGTAAAAGTTTATTGAAATTTTATGTGGTGAGTTTGCATAATGTGATTCATATTGATATTGAGATATAATATTCGAGGGATACAAGTGCACTTGACTTGATGCTCTCTACATTCTGTATTCAATGTGTAATGTAGTCAGTTCGTCACTTTTTGAATGGTTGGAGACATTTTGTTTTTTAATTTTTTTTTGTTTGCTTTTTTTTGCATCATATCATATGCATGATAATCGTTTTGAGTGTGTGGTAAATAATTATGAGACAATTATACATTTGCAGTATAGTGAAGGATTGAGAGCTTGAAAATTCTGAATATTTGGATTATTCTTTTGTTTTTAGTTATTGTAGTAGTAAAATCGTCATGAACATAAAGACTGGAGATCTTCTGATTTATATAACAAAATATATTCCTCTATTAATTAGTTCAAAATTGATAACTAACAAGAAATCAGCAATTATTATAAAGAAAAGGATATTTTTGCTTACTTTCCAATTGTGATCAATTTTAAATTGTAACATTCGCAAAATTACAATTCACAGTTGTAAAAATTCTTTTTCAGTATATTTACTATCACTTTGGATTATCGAATTACATTTAAACAACATTCCGTTGTAATTTTTCTACTAATTAACATTGATATACAAATTCCGAATACAAAGCGATGATATTTACATGAATATATAAACAATAAGAATTAATTTATGGATGATAAAAAAGGAATAACAATAAGTTTGTAATAAAATTAACAATATCGAATGTTTTAGTTCGGTATTCGATACTTTCAAGTTGTCTTTTTGCCACCATGAATTTTTGTGGTAAGTTTCTCCATAAAACTATCTCTATTCATCGTCAATAATCCCTTCTGCCGATTCTCAATTGTCCGTAAATAAAATAAATACCCGGCAATAATATTAATTAGTCGAAATATACACTAGACACAGTATTTTTTGTTTTAATTTTTTTACCCGATTTGTTTTCATTTTTATTTGTGTGAGTACGTGTGTATGCATATATATTTTATGCCCAACGGCGGACCAATTACGAACAGTCCTACGGTAACGCGTGACTGCGGTTGAAACGCCACTGGCGATCGTTATATAGTTATACGCGGTTCTGTTCGGCTGGCTTGAATCGTCCGTTAACGAGCGATAAATTGTTGGGGCGGGCGCACACATCTATACATACAGAAATACACAGACAAATATATATGTACACAGGCCATTTCCCGCGTGCACTTCCACGTGACAGAACACAAACCTTATATGTATATGAAAAATATATATCTGTATTCTATGACAAACAAACAAATGGTGAAATATTATTAGTTGACACTGTGTAAGTCAATTGTATATGAAAAATTGTTTGAATTATGAAATTAGGAATTTTTACGTCAGTTCTGAATGGATTTTGTGGGGAGATCGGAAGAATAGTAGTTATTGTTTTTGTAGTTTGTTGATATAATTTAAATTGTTGTTGATTTTTCATTATATTTATTTGTGATTTTTTATTTTTAAGTATAAATAAAAATAAATTTTGTTGATACATCCAGAGAGAGCGTTAATGATAAGAGTTTATAATATTTTTAATTGTTAAGAATTTTTATTTATTTGAAACTTTATGTAAAATGGATTTGGGGGAAATTCGTTTCTGGTTGCAAAAAAAAAAAATTAGAACTTTGTTTATGAATTGCACAATTTACTGGTGATGAAGAAATTGAGATACATTAGAAGACTCTTTATAGAATCACGTTAATGCTAATTGAATGTGTTTATCGATTGTCAGTGATGCGAATATACATCATCCTGTAAACGAACATTAATTGATGAAACAATACGTAACTCCAGTGTACCGATATTTGTAATCAATAATTCGTACAGATAACGCCATTATTTTCGAATGGTCAATTCTTTCCGCCGGAAATTTTGCGAGTGATGGTGTAATTGCTGCAATTTTTTTTGCTTTCCCAGACATTTTTTCCTCAATTTCTGTGCATGAAACTCTTTACAGAAATTAGATTACTAAAATAAGCAAAAAATTTTGGGTTAATCAACAATTTTATAAAAGAAATAAAATGATTGAGAGAATTTTCAAATTCATTTCGAATCTTGATGACTCTTTTCAAACAAATTTGTTTAAAATACGGTTTCAATTATAATTTATTCTACTTCTTTTAGTGTATTGAACTATCGACTCCGAATTTCCTGTCCAGAATTGACAGTTGAAAAAAACAACAATGAATATATCTCCAAACAGCATTGATTCTATCTTCTAACAATTCTAATTTGAAATCTATCAAATGAACATTCAAAAAAAAAATATCATAATTAATTCTCATCATCTGTTTTCATTGTATCAACCCCTACAATTCAACTCCTGCGCCGTATATTGAGCCTTCGAGATTACTCTATCACAATATCACAAAACTCCACGTCACTATAAATGACTAAAAAAAATACTCTCAAAACATTACAATATCCCTAAAAAAAATTATTATAAAATACTCAATATAAAACAAATCAATTCTCACTTAAACTAAAATCAAAAAATTAATTCTCCCAGATTTATCGCTACCAAATAATAAAAATCTTGTATCAAAGACAAAGAAAACACAAAGAGAATAAAGTAAAAATTTTTTCGGGAAATGATTAGAAGTCATGTGAGCAACGACTAAAAAAAAAAAAATATGATCAATGGCCAACATGAGTTATATTTGCCCGGAGCCAAAGCCCGAACCGCTCAATGTCACGTTTCTCTCGTGAGAGTGCGCCACGGTGCGCATCATGCGAAGCTTTTAAGATCCAGCATAGGCGCCGTCGTATATATCTATATCTACATATATATATCCACTACTATAATATACATATACATATATATGTAGTTTGTTCGCTCGCGGGTAGCAGGGAGGTGGAGCAAACAAGGCCGCACCTCGCGACTCCGCCCCCGCTGACACGACATACTCTCTTCCAATATAATCGGTATATGGTTATTTACGTTTCTATAACACTCACATAAAAACTAAGCCAATTTTCTTTTCTATATGTGTATATTTATTTATACTTTACCTCTCATCATCATTCTAATTATTTTTATCATCTTCCAATTTGGGAAATGCTACTTATGAAATAATAATGCACCACTCACCCATACGAATATACAAAAGTGAAGAAATATTCTAGAAACATAAATCAAATTTTTAACATTTCTTTAGTTTTATTCATTTTAAATAATTTAAATTTTCTAATTTTTCCTACAATAAAAAATTAATAAACCGATGATGCTTCAATTTACATTTTTATTTCCAGAACAAGACGAACGAAGAATTATTTACATCTCAATTAAATCTTCACTGTGTCCAAACTAAAATTAAAAAAAAACTAAATTCATCTCTATCACAATTATAAAAATATCTTTCTAATCAACAATATCCAATTCTCCATATACTTTTTTTCACAGTTCTTTAAATATAATGAAATTCATATGAGAATTTTATTATTCACATAGCAACGAAGCTTTATTTATTTCATTAAATTTTTCTACTTTTCTCACTTCATTCACTTCTTTTACTTTTTTTCTTCTGTCTTCCCTTATTACATTACACGAAAAGTTGTGGAACGGGTGACCACAAAGTTTATTCTGTCTGTTAAACTTTGTGATACAACTTGTTTAGTACAGTACTTCTTCGCAGTGGTGGAAGAAAGACTAGAGCTAAAGACGAGAAGAGAAAGTGAATGGCGACGTGAGTGGAAGAAGTGGAGAGAGCGGCGGGTGAAGAAAAAGCAAAAGATAAAAGATAGCGAATGAAAATACGAATCGAATCTGCCTTGTCCATGTAAACAAATACATAAAGTCCTACACATACACATACTCATACACACATATATATAAATGTGTATATACAGAGAGTTTGAACTGATGATGTGCAGCAGTGGTATTAACGCCTGTTGGATCAAGGTAGAACCGGAACTGAATACCGGAGCCGGACGTGCTTCTCGCGCACATATACACAATCTGATACATACACAAGCGCACAGGTATATATGTGGATATATATATTGGATACATATATATATATATGGGCTTGTGCTTTGTCCAGTCTCTCGGACGCAATTAGGGCGTGGGTCTCTCTGGCTCCAGTCCCCTTAGGGAGCCGCCGGCGCTAAGTAGAAAAGCGTGTAGTCAGCCCTCCTGGCCTCGAAAAGCGTTGGCTCCAGGTCTCGAATTCTCTCGCTGTATATCCCATACATGGATAGATATATACATATATACAAGCGTTGCTTATAGCGTATATACAAGCCAAGGAACTATGTCTGACAACAGTTGACTACCGCCGCCGTGAGACTTATCTTCCGATTTTTTCTCATCAATGATCATTTTCTTTTCTTTTTTTTTCTACCTTTTTTATATACCTCTTTTTTTTCACTCCTGATTCTACCAAATTTAAATTAATCGAGACAGTGATTTTTGATAGGTAGGTATATAAAGGTATAGGTTGAGATATGAGATGAAATGAAAAGGAAGAATTATGAAGAATTCATGTCGTCCTTAATGCTGTTTATGGATATTTGTGTATAGTGGAAAAGGACAGTGATTGTGGATTTTAGGGTCATTGGTTTACTCGTGAGAAGGATAAATTTTGGGTTTTTTTTTGTTTCAGAATAGATTTTTGGATTTTATATTGACTTTATTTATGATTATTTTGTGTCGAATTATTTAGATGAGTTGAAACATGGGAGAATTATGAAATGTTCTGGTTATAAGAGCAGTATTTTTCTGTTTTTGTAAGAGGGATACAAGATGGCGTTGGATGGATTACATTCATAGAGAGACAGGTGCTATTGCAGTTAATTGAGACAAGTTTCAAAAATATGAGGAGGAATAATTACATGACATTATTTTTTGGAGTGAATTGTTTCGGGAATAGATTAGAATTTTTGCAGTTATATTTATTATTGATTTGATTAGCTTTTTATTCAACAAACTATCGAAATATTATCAGGAATTATTTTATGAGTTATTAAAAATTTCTGTGAATGATAATTGTAAGAATTAAACAACATTTCGTATTTTTTGACAATGATGTAAACAAAGTTGTTGAAAAATTTAATTCTAAATCATAAGAAAATGTTTCATGTTACCTCACTCATAAAAATCCGCTGAATATGAAATAATACAACAAAAAACTTTCCTCTGAATAGAAAAAAAATTAAATTGGCTCATTTTGTTTACATCCAAACTAAAAATCTCGAATGCCACATAAATATTTTTTACTATTATAACAAACCACATTTAATTAAAGCAAGAATTGTTTTATCATTTACTTTTTCCTGTTTATCCCATGAATGAAAGATGATGAATTATTATGTGTCGTGTCTGAGGTACATTGACATTATTCACATACATGTTTAATATATATTAAAATATATATGATAGATTTATATAGTACAGTGTGATGCTCTGTAGAGATAGTGTAGATTAGCAAACTGAAAATTCCAGCACAACTAGATTCCACATTAAATATATATCTATATATTCAACGATGCGAGAACGTGCGGGCCTGGCTACTGCTGATATGGTCAGCCCCGGGATAAAGTAGATATTAACACGAGATTATCCGTTAATGAAGCGTATGTTCTCTCTGCGCACCAAACGCTTTCGATCTATATATATATACAACAACCTTTATAACTATACACTCACGCAGTCTACTTTTCTGTTATCTAACTCCAACACCACTTGCACATCGTTTAAACATCACTCTACATTAATTTTTATATTTAATTATATCGCGAAATGACTTTTTATTGATTATTGTCCTTTCTTTTATTGCAATTGAAAAAGTACCAAAGAGATTACTTCTCTCTATATTTTTTTTCACATAGTATTTTTTTTTGTTCTGATAGAGCGCTCAATTGGTATTTCATGACATCATTCAACTTTTTTTATAGCTTATGTTTATTACTTGTGATGTTTGATTGTGCTTGAATGTTCTTCATGTGAAAATGACGTGATAAGCTTTCACATTAATGATACACAGCAATTGCAATTAGTTTTGTACATTTTACACAAACGAAAAACTGTAATTTTTAATGGAAAATGAGGTTGAAAACAAGAACTTAAATTTCAGACATTTTTACATTTGAAGGAGAATTAAAAAATTAGTCATAAAAAGTCTGTGAACATTTATCGTATTTAATTATGAGAAAGATTGCAGTTATGATCGAGCGGCAGTTAAACTCGTACGAACAAGTCTGAACTTGTTCATCATTCATAAAAATAACATACCTTGTACATACGTTTTGTAAGTTTCGTGTCACATCACTGCATTCATATCAGATGTTTCCTTTTATGAAATATACGTCCAATAATAAATGATACTTTGAATTAATTCGTTCACGTTAAAATTTTAATTACTATTTTAGTAGTTACAACGTTACAAAATCCGATTTATTTCTTTTATTTTTAACCACAAAGATACGAAAAAGCAGCATAAGATTTGAATTGATCTGACGATACTGTTGCTCACACTAAAAAAATTGTTTGTATTTTATTTTTAATTATTCATTTGAGTTGATGATTGTACATATTCTATCTTCATAATTGGACAAGAAACCAGATTCACTTAATTCAACATGAGATTTGGGTAGATCGCTTTCAACAAACATAAAACGTGTAGATTTTTGTACAAAACTTCCAACTGTACATGTATATATATATAGCTATACAAGTTGTATGTATACCTGAAATCGGCTGAACGATCCTAATGATATGCCGAAACCGTATTCTCACCGTGTAGTGTTGGATCTTTCCGGAATTCTCCGACGGTTTCGAGGAATTAGGAATCCCGAGCGCAATTGTAGGAGGTCGAGTTTCTGTCTGTATTTCTATGTCATTGTGTGTGTCTGTGAGTGTGTTCGAAGCCATTCTCGTATTAAAAACAAATCGAGGAATTTAAAATAAAAATGGCAACACGCCGGAAAGAGAGAGATAAGAGAGGATAAGAGACAGCGAGAAAGGAAAGGAGTGAGTGAGTGAGCAAGAGAATCACACAGCGTAAAAATAAGAGGGAGTGCGGGATTTTGTATGAGAGTCATTCGCTCGCTCGCTCCTACTCTTTTCTTCCTTTTTTTTTTCTTTTTTTTTCTTTCGTTTCTATTCTCTGTTCCCTCCACCCCATTCTCTGTTCTCAGCTCTTACAATCCGCGCAGCCAGAGATTTATAAGCGCAAAGCCACGATCCTTTTCAAAGAGACCTGCCGCCGCGCGCGGTTCATCTTCGCGAATGGGAACAATTTGGCGGCGTCATCCCGCCTATATACACCTCTTTGCTCTTTTGCTTGTGCTCTTTCCTCTCTTTTACGCTACCGCGTTGAAAATCATTGAGCCGCAACCATGGAAAATTCTGATGGTATTGTGCACAAGTGAAGCGTCGGTAAAGCATTGAGTGATATACACATTTATAAAGACACGATTGTGTAACATTTTACGATGCCATTTATCGACACTTTTATTAATCAGTTAAATCCCGTTATTTTTGTATTCATTTTTATTGTTGAGTATAGATCAAATAGATGGGATAAAATATTAACAACGTAAACTATTAATAATTAATATTTGAATGAGTGAGTTGAGAAAAGTCATTTTGAAAATAGATAGGGACTAGAATGGGCCTGCGTAACAATATTTACTGGATAATAAAGATGCAATGGATAACCAAATTTCAGCGTTCGCTATTTATTGACATTGAGAAACTGTACAATAACTTTAGTGTATGACTATCATAAAGCGAATTGTGATTTTTATTTTTTACGTAAAAATTTATTGGAGGTTAAAATGAAACATTCAGTATACTCTAAAATGATATATTTTACCCTGCATTACATTCACAATCTGAAAACAGATAACACATCAATAATATTCTTGGAACTTCCTCCATTTTTGTTTAAAAAAATTGTATCTTAATCACAACATTGTACTGTTATTTTCCGAGTAAAAATAATTTTTACTGGATGTAAAATTTTTGTTTTTCACAGTATCAAATCGGCAGAATAATTTTTTTTTTGATCATCTAATGCGAATTTATTTAGAATTGTATTATAAAAAAGAAAAAAAAAATATACAAATGAACATGTGTATACTTGCCAACGAATGTAAATTATGTTTCTCTATTTCTTTTACGCTTGAACGAGGGCGATTTTTCTGTACGCAAGTTCGGACACGCCTAGACGATGTTCTGCCACGCGCGTCAAGTTGCCATCTTCACTTGTATATACCGACAACTATACATTGCTTGAAAGCATTGGAATAAATAAAAAATAGAAGTGAAATGGCACGCAGTTCTTTGAGCCATGAATGAGATGCACCGGCATTTAAATACGTTTGTACAACGTGGATCGACCATGCGACGCATGCCACGTTCAGAAACGCCCAGGCGACAAATCATCAACACAATCCGCGCGCCTTTCAGACACAATTGTCTACATATGTACATTGAAGACATTTTCACTTCTAAAATTACTGTGTTCACATATTAGTAGCGGACTGTGTTGACATTGTGACGGGAAGTGATTGATGGAAAATTACAACAAAAAAAACTTCTCGTTTTCACGAATTGCTCGGATTGTATTTTTTTACCAAGCCATTACAATAATTACATGATTGAATATTAAATTCATAAGATCTAACGCAAAATATCTGACAAAAAAATATGAAATATTATTTAATTTGCAATAATAATAATTTGAATAAAAACAACTGGAAATAATTAATGTTATTTTATGATTAGATATTTTCCATTAGATAATCCGTCGAAACACCAATACAATTTGGAAAAGAAACAGATGAAAAATTTTATTTGGGCTACATAAAATTTATTGAAATATCACTAAACGATTTAATTGTTGATGAACATGAAATGAGTATTTTACAGAAGTAAACGAATTAAAAAACATTTTCAGAACCAAATAAATGTTTTGTAGGGGTTGAAGAATCTTATTTGATATAGAGGGAACGTAATATTACCTGAATTCGTGATGCAAAAGTTATGTCGATGACAAAAGTATGAAGTAAACATCAAAGATTGATTCGCTATTGCAATGATGCCGTCTACAAACTTCAAGCGAAATTCAGTCAATTGAGATACTGTTACTATTGCTAAATACACATTTGGCACAACTCAATATGTACTTTATTCAACATTTGATAATTTAGGTATTAGAACAGTTTTTTAACTTTTAACAAAATCTGTTCAGCTATTTTTGATATTGACGTCATTATTTTTTTTTCTGTTTATAGACAATCGACATGTAAAACATTTCAAAGTGTTTAAAAAGAACTAAAAAATAAAACATTGAAAATCTTCGTAGTTGCGATTAACTATAAAGCTTTAAAATTTCTGAAAATAAATTAAATATCAAAGTCAATCCATTTCAATGTACAATGAATTATTTTTCACAATGCATCACTGACGACATAAAAAAATAAACTAAAATTATATACTTCATTCTTTAATTAATAGATTTCTTTCTATTCTTTATAGTCACTCCTACAATTTTATTTCCACTCAAATAATCATCCAAATAATAAGTAAAAGTACTGTTCGATGTAAATACAAAGAAGCGCATGGTGAAGAGTTTCAACGTTAAGAATATATAAGCAAACCATCCCTCAGTTAAACAATACATATATACTTTCAACGTTTTCTCTTTCCGCTACTACTTCCACTGACACTGCTTCTACCACGACTAGCACCCACCACCAGTGGCATGGCGAAACGAGAATTATTTAAATGGATTACCGCGGCAACTCCGTGGCAAAGTTTTCCGGAATCTGCTGATCTGCTCTTAAAATTTAGATGGATTATGAGACGAATAGCAAGCACAGGCCTCTACTGCGTAAAGTCGGTGATGCAATAAGCGACACGACAACGGGCGTCAGCGTCTCTCTGTCCTTTCAACGCGATGACATTTTCCGTAGTGGTTTTTGCGCGAACATCGTTGAGTGAGAAGAAAAGGCAAGAGAGAATGAGAAATCTTCAGGTAGTTATTATTCTTAGGTAGGTATATATATTTTTTTTCTTTTTTTCCCGACTGCAGACTAACAAAGAGGGATTGGTTTGGACCAAGACGATGTTTAATGCTGTGGAAAGTAACGCACGCGATCATTAATATCCATTATCTTCAATGTGCTGCGACCATAATTACCACCGTAAGAAAATTTGTGTATCTATATAGACATATATATATATTAGCGTGGCGTGAACAATGCGACATTGACCGGCATTAACGTCAATCGTGTTGTCTACTTCATTTTTTTATATTTGATACAAATATATATAGCAGGGGTGAATTTTTATGAGTGTGAATGTGGCAGATGTTTGGCAATTTTTGAGAATTTTGAAATGAATCGAAAAATTGTAGAAAGAAGAAAAATAAAGAAATGTTTGTGTAGAGATTTTCAAAATCTGTAAGAGCATTTTTTAAATTCGATCATTTCAAGTATTCAGTTCCCTATTCATAAACAAAAATGGTCGCATTTCTGCTAAATTTGCGATCATGAATATTTTTCCTAATTTTTCACAGATAATTCTGATTATTCAAATTATTTATGTTACATTAACATTAGTCAGTCAGTGTTATTCGTTTTTACTACTTCATCTTTTCCTGTTTGGTTTTTTATTTTTTTTGGGCACAATTTGCAGTGTTTAATAGATGGGGTAATAGTTCCAATCGATGGAGCGTGTACTGAAATGGTTTAGCAAGTTTTGCTACTGGTTGCAAGTACGAAAATAGTTTTCGGAATGAAAATTCTTTTCTTTCATCGTCAGTTTTATTCCATACTAAAATTCATGTGAATTCATGTTGATTTTAACATTAACTCAACTTCGTGTAATCTTTACTTGGCGCAGATTCTATCACATTTATTCAAAATTAAGTGAAGATGATAATTTTGTCATTGTGCATGAAAAACATTCCTTGGAAATTTTCTCTTGCATTTTAAATAAAACTAACCTCTTTGCGTATTCACATTAAAATTCCAACTTCATTTAAAACCAAAATATTCTCAATTTTTCTTTGTAGAAAACGTTTTTAATCAACTCCCACATGCATAATATAAGACGGAACTTTTATTCCTCTATCTAACAATGGACATAACCAAAATCAAGAAATTAAATCAACATAACAAATTTAATTTTTATTTCAAAAAATAACTTTCACGTTTCACCTTCCATACTAAAATTGTACATCTATGATGAATAAAATAATTTTTTATTCTTCATTGACAGCTGCGTGCAAAAATTCATAAAATCCAGTTCCAAAAATTCTTCCTTTTTTTGACTTTTTTTCAATGATGATAATAATAATATAAAATGATACCTCTCAATTGAATTTTTTTTGTCAGAATGTTGTTGCGCTGTGTATACATGCTGTCGACGTGGGATTATTGTAGTTGATGTACGCATGCTGCCGTTGTAAACTTGTGTTGATCCATATATACATATACTCCGCACGATTATATGCCTATATGCACACTGTATATATATATGCGCGGCGGCAATCGGGTACAAGACATCTTATTGCATGAATATAATTTACATATGAGTTGGTTTATGTATGACATCACATCTCCAAGATTTATTCTCATTTAGTCTTACTGACAGATTTACCGATTGTACAATAGAAAATTATTTTAATGTGTAATGTAATCTGCTTATATATATCATCTAGCATGTTCGTTTGTGTGTTAAATATCAGTTGTTAGTTTTTTTTCATAATCTTTATATGCATTTGTAATATTCATGCGAAATAAAACACTTTAATTACTAATTAATCTTTTGATTAAAACATTCTTTGTATAAATTTTTTTTCTGTATTGATTGTTTTTATGGAAAAAGGTCTGGAAAATTAAGTTTAGTGAATGACTGCTGAATATTCACATTGAGAAATAATGAATAAATATGAGAAAGATATTGGGATTATTGCGTTGGAGATATGAGTGAATTAAAATGTGTATGTTAGAATTTTATTTGTGTATATAAAAATTAGGTCAAGTTCATTATTTTATTTTGTTGATTATAAAAATAATTCTATTTTTAATGCTGCATAAAAAAAAACATATATTTATATAAAAAGTTAATTTCTGGATAATTTTGAGAATAATTTTTGTATGAAAAAAAAAATTTAATTTGCCTTTAAAATGTTGATTTATAAATCGTATGTCAAATTCACTGTTGGACAATTGAACATTTCAGTTATTTGTACATTCAAAATTTTAGCATTATAATTATTTTCCCCATATACATTTTGAATATACAGCAACGCACATAATCACGAATAATTTATAGACGTACCGCCAATTGCTGATAATTACTCGACGATTGCTTTCATTGATAATGGAATATAGTAAATATGAATATATGTATATGTGTATATAACAATCACGTTTACCAGCATCCACACGTTTCGCTTATAATAAAAGTAGGACGTGTTCGTATTATTAGAGAGTAAGTGAGAGAGTGGAAGAGGATGGCGTTGGGGTATATATAAATGGAAAGAGTGAATCGGGGGATGCGGGCGCGATTGGTGCGGTTGTATACATTCATACAAATATCGATCCTCATAAATTGCACTGTGGGCAATTGCAATGACGTGACCATGCAGTGTATTTTCACGGATGTAAACTCATGTGCACCGATAAATACCTTCTATATATCCTATATTCACATAAAACAAAAATTGTGCACAACAATTCAGCCAAATTCATACTGTGAAAAAAATACTATATAAAAATACAACAAATATTTATTTGTGTTCAAGTCAAAAAGCACAAATATTATCTTTTAATCCATGAATAAATGTGTTGCAGATCAACTGTCAAATTTCATTGACAATATTTGTCGAATTCTTTGCAATGTCAATTGGGATATATTCATTCAAATTTTATTGTTTTCAGGTTTTTGATAATTTATAGAGAATAGAATCGGAAATATTCTTCCAGTATTATAAATAAAGTAAAAAAAAAAGTGGTGCAATATTTTTTCTTTTTATTCATATTAGATTATTTTATTTTGTGGACTAAGAATGTGAGGTCAAGTTTGGGATTCACAGTGGATGATTTTTTTTGGGATTCACAGGAAGGCAGTCTTTTGATATATCAAAGAGCATTTCCGCTGGTTGGTCATTGCTCATCCAAAAGATGCCTATTAATGAATACATGGATACAAGTTGGCGGCGCTACGATTGATACACGAGAAGTCATCTTGAAAAACAATTTTCAGGGATCCAGGATCGAATTTTTCAACAATATTGTCGGGAGAATTACCCATCAATAATGAATATCATCCAATTTTAGTTAATGCCACATTTCAAAACATCAACAAAATACGTTAAATTATGTATAATCGCTCCTGAATCGGCAGTTTTAATCCACGCAAAAGTCAGGGTTTATTTCAATTCAATATCGTCAACTTCTGTCAATTAAATTGATATGAATTTGATAAACAATCAAAATGGAAATAGGCTTAAAAGTTCATCATTTTCTAATTTCGGTTGATGCTCATTGTACTGAGTTGGATAATTCAATCATCAATGATATCAAATGGAGAATTTTTAAAATGAAAATAAAAGAAATGACAATAATTTGTTTCCATTGCAGTTATTCCTATCTCTATATCAATACTAAATAATTAATTCTGTCAAAAATTCCGTAAAAAACTGATTAAAAATTCACTAGAAATTTAAATATGTTTTAAGATCTCATGAAATTCAGAAAAATGAAGTCAACCCAAAAAAATTTAGTTTCCTTAAATAAAATAACTTTTTACTTTCTAACATAAAAATAATTCCATCTGTTGGTTCCAACGGTTGTAAAAATGTCAAAAAGCTAATCAAAGGGACAGACTACCATTGTCAGTAACTGTTGTATAAGCGTATATACATATACACATACCTACAGATATACATATGGATGTCTACATGTAAAAGAGCAAAGGCGATGCTGTGATCGCAGACGGTTCGAGTGTGCGATGGTATCAAACGACTATCAAGTCTTAAGATCAACCGAAGAGGTTTTCCATGTTCTTCTTCGTTATACGATCTTATATACATATATACAAACGCACATGTACATTTATATATACATGTTGGGTACGGAGGTGTGCAGGTAACAAGCACCCCAATTATGTCAGTCTAAATTAGTAGTGCCTGGACTATTTCCAGCCTCTAACGAGTTCCCCGCCTTTCTATATATTCTCACTCATCTTGTCTACAACTACTGCTTTTGTATAGTTCGTTTCTTCAAAAATATCGTCGTCTGCCAAAAAAAAAAAGAGAAAAAAAAAGGATGACATTGGTTACTCTTCTCTACATTTTCTGTAATTATTGTGATAGATGAGGGATTTTTTCGCGCTTTTTTTTTTTAGTTCCTGGTTAATTTATATCAAATGTGCTACCACATTTCAGCATCTATTATTAAACGCATTTATAAGATATTATTGTATCTCAAGTTAGGACATTGGGACATGATAAGAAATTAAGCGGCGAATGGTGAAATATGTTATAAGTATTGGTGTATTTGTTAGACAGATACTTGCAAGTATGTTTGTGTGTTATGCTCCTTCCCGAGCGACCTCTTGGGGGGAACACAAGACAAGATAAACATTGCGCCAAGCATTTATATGTGTATATACATGAATATATATGTAAAAAAGTATATGTATGGTTATACATACCGCACCTGTGTGTGTAACAGACAAACCCGCTGCGCACAGTTCGCGACAGGTAACTAAAGTGAAAAAGCATTTCCATGTTGAGGCATCCTTTCGATTTGTAACAACCAAATTGAAAAGCTTACGAAATCGAATACGATAAACCACTGCTGTCACTGTCTGTGTTCTTTTTATTCCCTTCTTTTTTATCTCTTAGTCTTTCTAATAATTTCGGTTTCATATGTTTTCTTTTTTTTATTTTGAAAGTGCTGTTTTTGGAGATTTTTTTACTCTTTGGAGCGGATGTAACACGTCTTTGTTATCAGTTTTCCTGACATTGTCAGTGGTTGTTGATGTTTTTGTATTTGTCACGTTCATGTAAATTTTGTGCTTCATATTGGACTTCAGATTATGTTTGGAATGATTTTTATGCTAGCATGGAGGGTAGTTGGGATAGAGGTTTTCATTGTCGACGCTCCATTTAGTTCTGAATAAACTATTGATCTTGTATCACTATGAATCGTGTCATGTAGAATGAATTAGTGATGGTGAGTTTGTACAGTTGAGTCATATCAATGATTGAAATTGTTCATAACTGCTCTTTGATCTTTATATTTCTTCTCATGCTTTGTAACAAGGCAGTATGAAATAAAACATTTTTTTGCATAAAAAGTGATGTCGTATTGCTTGCCACCTTTGCACAAGATGATAAGATATCAAAACGATTCATTTACATAGATAAAAGAGTTATTGAAATTTTGGCATAAAATAGTTCAACGTAAACGCTTGCACACAACTTTTCGTTTTGTGTTCAAGATGAAGAATTCTTTGCTCTTCTTATTCTATCAGTTTATGATTTTTGTGAGTGTTGAAACTAAATTGTTCGAGGAAGAACTGGTGAGATAATTTTTCTCTACATCACATTTACTTCATTGTGCAAACACCATACTAACTGTATTACAATTTGGAAGTATATTTCAGTGTCTGCGAATAGTTGATCTTGATTAAGAAATAATTATATGCATTTAATTTCTCCTACGCTTGAATGATGAAAATTTATACACGCTAAAATTGATCAGGCTGAATCAACTGATCTGCCTGAAAAAATTGATTTCAATGTTTCATCCGATGAGCTGAATGAGGAAATCCATGTAAGTCTGGTCCCAATTGAAACATTCTTGGCTAACGAAAATGTACCAGTGTGGATTACATCGCAACCGTCGGACTCTGCTAATCCCTCATTGACATGGCAAAACGTATGTGTGAGAATGTGTTGATAACATTAGAATCATTGCAAATGATGATACATTACAATGGTATATACGTTTAGTTTGTTCTTACTTGACATCAAATTAATCGGTTTTATACTTTTCATGTAGACGATGCAAGAACTCGGACCTTTCACTGCTTATTGGGATCATGATCGATGTTCAGCAGCGCTGTACTTTCATAAAGCAAAACTATTGGTAATATGATTATTTATTGCCATCCTGTAAAGAGCAGGTGAATAGGCAGAATAAGATCGAATAATTTCGCTATTTTCAGGAGGGAACTATTGGACATCATCATATCATCCACAAACTTCCATATAATCCAACAACAAAAGAAGTAAAACCGTCAGTAGATACAGTATTTGCATCACCAGTACCGAAACATTATCAATTCCGAGATGTGCAAGATGTAGTGGCGTCTACAGTTGAAGGTAACAACAGCTTTATATTATTTCATGCAATTTACGATTGTTGAATCTGAATTCAAACGTTTTTCAACATTTCTAGACAGAGTTCAATCGCTTCGTGCATATCCAGATATTGTTTATGTAGAAACATTAGTGATGATCAATAATGATATTACAGCAGATTTGTA
>JAPYZF010000498.1:0-41653 GCA_030523045.1 Meteorus cinctellus | reverse complement strand
CACCAAACAATACTCACGAGCGAGCGTAGCGAGCGAGTAAACCCAACCCCACACGCGAGCGAGCGTAGCGAGCGAGCAAGCACAACCCCACTTGTTTTTCCCTATTTTACCAACCCGGCGACCACCAGGCGTAAGAGCGTAAACCCCTCACTCTTTGAATATGCATGACGGTATTTCTTTTTCGTCCATCCCTCGGCAAAAGCTCTCTCGTCGCGTCGTCCCAACGAATTAACTCGGTGTACATGTACATACGCGTCATCTATACACATGCCTATGTCCAGAGCGCGCGACGTTGTCTACCTTTGATGTCATTACACATGTTCAATGTGTGCACACGTCCATAAAGCTATTGGCTCGATAGGTATATGCATGTATATAAATATATAGAAAAAAAGAGGAATAAATAAATCGTAGACAGAGAGGATTTATCACAATTATTCATATCGTTTTATTTTTCACAATTTCTCTCTTCGTTTGGGATTTGTGCAAATGATTTTATGTATAAATTGAAAGGATTGACGTTGTTTCGTGGTGAAATAATTATTTACATGTTATGGTAAATTCCTGTAGATGTATATGCAAAAATTTTCGTGGCGAAATGAAAGTGGCGTCGGATAAAGTTACGTAACATTTAAACGAACACATGTAGATTTCAATATCCCAACGTTTTTCCACATATTTACATTCTCTTTCAGTCTTCCACAATTTTATTTATATGTAAACGTGTGCATGTGCATTTATCTATATACCTATGTTTTGTTTATGTAATATATATTTATCTACATGAGGTGCATGTCGTGAGTCGGATGGGATCCTTTGCGAACATTTTTCGCGACAATACGTGTACCTACATGAACAATGCCACGTAGGAAATGGTGTTACCGAGATAAAATAACACAAAAAAACAGTGAAAGATAAAAAAAAAGTACAGATTCCCATGTGCAGTGAAACAAAATGGAATAACCATGCTTCAGTATTTTCACGCTTCGTTTCAGCCCAGTAAATACATTTAAAATCATTGTAGACTATTCAAACAAAAGCTACACTTTTCTTTACTATTTTTCCAATGAAACACTGCTACAAAATACTATTATTAGCAACCAACAATGTTTTATGATGATAATACATGAATTATACGGGGATTGTTTATCGTCGTATTCTTCCGTTCATTTTTGATCCTTGAGGTCATTCTTTTTAGCTCTATATAGATATTCCAGGTGTTTTATTTCTATTTTGAGATAGATTCGTGAAGTAATGCGAACGCGAAATTCCACGGCAACTTCAACAGCAGCAGCAGAAGGAAGAGAAGAAGAAGAAGGCTTCATGAAAAATTCAAGTCTATCGTGTATACAAACTGTGCTCTTTTGCTTTCGTCGCTTCACTGTTTGAGATGATGTTTATGTATTTATTTATATATTTGGGAAAAAGGTTGCGACAAAAGGTGTGGTTGAATTAACAAAATGATATCAGTGTTAATGTCAGTATTTTTTTTTATTATCTCAATTTCAATGATATCTGATGTTAGTGAATGAAGAATGTTGATATTGATGAATATCCAACCATTCACAAGATGAATTATTCAGTTATACACTGCCCCATGGTTAAAAAATATCCCGTAGAATTCCCAGAAATAAATGATGTATCAGGATAAAAATAAAAGCAAATGATGTACACGAAGTGTATCAAGATATGAGTTATTGTTATTTGTATTATTTTAGAACCTCTTATTGCCATTTTTTCAAGGAGAATTTTTAAATTAATTCAGACAGAATAGCTGACACTTCGTGAAATATTCATTTTCCCAAGTCAACTCTATATAACATTTCAAATACGATTTTATGTTCTAGAAAGACATCCCCAAGCGCGGCCATTCTATCCTTAAAAGCCTTTTCTCCTCTCTCACGAGACGTAGACAACGATTCTCAAATATAATATGAAAAAAATAGTGTGCTATAATGAAAATAAAGTGCCATCTACAATGGTGTTATAACAGTTGTAGAATAGATAATACTGAGGAAATAATATAGAAACATTGTATAAGAAATGAATTCATTAGAAACTTTTCATCAAGAAAATGAATGGAAATAAAATTCATTCTAAGTATGAAAATGCTCATTGAAACTCTCAGAATTGACGTCCCATCGATTTCTCTGTCACTGTTGATTTTAATCCAATGCAACAAATCATATCCATCTTTAATGAGAAAAGTTTCGAATGATTTTCTTCTTTTCCTTCAAAATTACTCAACTCCTAATTGGCGACTGTTCCAATATCAATGCTCTGAGTATAACATTAACAATATTATAATATTATAGATTAACATGTATGTAAAATACTTCGATGCTCAATTCTGCCAACTTTCTCACAGCTTTATTATCAATTCCATCACGTCATAACTTGGCAGCCCACTTTCAGTCCTTCATCAAATATTCACGCTATGATCCATACTTGTCGACGCAAATGGCTCACAACGCATTTAAGATTTAGAATGCAAATTATTAACGTTATCGCCTATATAATTAGTCAATAGTGACTAATATATGATTAAAGTCAATATGAAATTTGGTTACTTGGAAGCTCGTGGAACAAGTGGATATACAATCGATCCGATATAATCATAGGAATTAAAATTGATCATGTGTGATGAAACATAATCAAAATTTATTCGATTGATTGATCATATTTTAGTAGCACGTTCTACCCCAGTCAAGTAATTAGCAATTGAATAATAATCATTGAATAATGAAATTAATTCATCATCGATTCCAGAGTTGTAGTCCAAAATGATTAGCAGTAATTGTGAACAGCCCAACAATTTAGATAGAGAGTAATTCAATCAAAACGATCTTCGTATGTATTCTGGTAATCCCCATATACATTCACTCGTTGTTCAATTTTAGATGACCGTTGGAATTTATGCATGCATGAACGTTAAATGTTAGTTAAGCATCAGACACGTTTCACAATTTAAATATAATTTTACTTGTTATAGTTCAGTGATGTGCGTGCGTTGTGAATGTTGGTAAAGGTTGGAAGAAATGGCTAAAAACAGCAGATGGTACCATATGACTAAACGGGTTTGTGAAGACAAAACCAATGTTGTTTAAAAGACCACGAAAAATAAAGAGAGCCCATGGCAAGGAGAGGGTAAAAAGGCTTCAGGGCCAGCCCCTTTCGTTACCAATTTTCCCTGTATTTGCATTAATTATCTTGGTAGATGGTATTGACTACCGTTCTTGGCTTCAAGCTTGTGATGAAACTCAGTGTTGGAGAGCAAGAGAGATAAAGTAAGGGTTGTTTTCCTATGGGGTATCCAGTAGAATTACTCACCTCCGCTTCTCGCTTACGAATATGATTAATTACAGTTGAGAATAGTGTAAGGTTAACTCATGACATAAGGAAACTATATAGGGAAGAATTTTCAGAACTTTATTATGATAGAATTTTATTTGTTTCGATATTTTTTATCGGATTGTCATCAGAAAATGTGTTCGAAGATGACTCGAAGATTCTGAATACGATTTGATGATGGGAAAATGAATTACACTTTTTTTTTTCATGGATACTATCATTTATTTATATCAACAAGTTTCTTTTGTTTCGTAGATTTCCCTTTTCAGTGGGTTTTTCTTAGGTGGTTTGGTTTCACGAGTGTTGAACTGTAGTGTATGTTTTCCAGTACAGACAACATTCAATTATTGATTAGTTTTTCTTTTTAAAGTTTCTACCATTCATTTGATTTAGCAAACTACAGTTGCTTAATAACTATGCCCTGTATAGACCATTTTTTTCTTCTTCAAATTTCACGCCAGTTTCATGTTCTGATAATTAATCAAATTTATAGGAAAATTCAGCGTTTTTTTAATTGCAGTTTGCTTTTATGAGTATTACTATCTGTCGCATCCTTTATTCACTAAATTGATATTCCGAATTTATATAATTTTTTGCTTATTCTTTTTTTTCTGTCTTCGCTTTTTTTCTTATTCTTTTTGCAATAACATTCGCGCCCCTGTACAATAACATAGTGACAATTTTTGAAGATTCGGGCTCAGTTAGAAATCATCAAAAATGGTCATCAGCTATACTCTTATACGCTCCATAAATAATTCCTACCTTTTTTACTTTTTTATCGAAACAATACGTCTGTACAAGATCATATTTTTTTCAGTAACTTGCATTTCTTCTTCAATAATAACAATAATGTTTCATTTTGTATCAATTATATATAGATATATACAGAAGAGAACGTATCAGGTTAGAAAAATACGGCAATCTCACGCAAGAATATAATAAATAACGTTTTTCTTGTTCGGAACGTTCACACTACCGGAGAATAAATTTCTACGCTGACGATATTGATGACTTTATTAAATTATCATTTGTTTCACAGAAGCACTTTTCGGCTACGAACAATTATCCATCAGTTTTATATTTAATTTTCGAATCATCAATTTATTACTGTCGCACTCACATCCTCTTTCTTGCGTTCTATATCACACTCACTCTCGCTGTTTCCGTCGCGTTAGAATTTCACAGACATCTATTTGATTTTTGTATTTTTTTTTTACTTTTTTCTCTTTTTTTCGTTATAACACCAAAAGCATATTTTGTCATTAAGTTAAGCTGTCGATTTTATCTTCACATCACGCTCATTGTATCACGTTTAGGGTCGATTTCTGAATATAATTACGTGATAAGTTGGCAATATATATTTTCAAATATATTTTTATATATCAGCGAATTTATGTGGCACTATTTACAAATATACATTTTATTCACTTTTGTTACATGTATGTATATATATATATATATATATATATATATTTGTTTTACTTATTAATTCTTGTTCAATATGTCAATGATCAATTATCTTCACGAACCACAGAGTAAAAAGCTTTGATTGTTCACAGTTATTTTATTGCGCTGCCACATTAAACACGAGGCATTCAGAGATTTACGATGGAGGCTCATAGGCAATTTCCCCACACCATGTTCTTCAACATCATGTAAAAAATAAAAAGATAACAATGGAAAATCAACCATAAATACTGCATTCATACCAATCAAATGATTCATAAATGTTTAATGTTAGGTTCGGACTTTGATATGTTTTATTTACTTATTTATTTTTCTTTAAATTCGTTTGTGGAAAACAGGAAACATAATGAAATATAATTTTTGCAAATATGTTAATGGGTTCCAAAATATTGCGAATAAAAATGTTAGAATGATTATTGAACGTAGAAAAATTGAGGATGGATCTACTGGAGTAATCTACAATTTACATTTCCATTGAGCGAAAAAAATATTGCTATTGTATTATCGTCTACATTAATACTGCCATGGCATATATGTATTTTACGAATATGTATCCACTATGAAATACATATTCCTATCTATATATCTACAATTGTTTTAATGTGACAACTTCGCGAGAAAATTCTAATGCATTTATATTTAGGAGAATAATGGGACGCGTAAATTTTTCAAACACATTTTTTACTGATAGAACGAAATATTGTGGACTAAAAGGATTTGGGGAGCCATAAATTTTGGATGAGGAATAGAAATGTGGCTGTAAAGTGCCGAATTAAATATTCCTAGTGGTTTCATTTTTTTTTTCCTTTTCATTTTATTAGGTCTATTTTATTCCACATGCCATCGTATCTTGACATGCGATCTCACGCGCGTGTCACTCAAGCTGTACAAATAATTTGGCATTATCAATGACACTATCGGATATGGATGTCGAGGAAAATTATGCCATGACTGTACAAACTCATACATTTTATACTGGCTCATAATAACACTTCGATTCTTTCAGATATTTTCCCAAATTTATTTTCCACCTATTTTTTTCTTCATCTTGTTTCTCTTCGTATATGTCTTGTTATTTTTTTCTCTTTTACTTTCACATTAACTCGTACTTGTACATCTAAACTTTTATTAACTTTCGAAAAGCTTTTCGGAATTCAGGATTGAACACAGTATAGATAACTGGGTTAACAAAGCTGTTCATGTATCCCAACCATGAGGTGACAATGAATGCTGTGACACCAGGTGAACAATCCATCTTTAGTTTCACACAAAGAGCATCCATTACGTTGCATGTGAAAAATGGCACCCAACAAATCAGGAACACGCCTGTAATGTAATGAAGATCAAACTTACATTATTCAAGAATTATAAATGGATTGAAGAGATAATTATAATCATTCTGAGAACATCTATCGCTTCTTCTGTGAATTTGTAATCAGGGAGGAAATGGAGTTCATGTTATCTCATAAACATCGAATCTGATCTAAACCAAACTTCTGTAGCATTTGCATTATTGACTTTCCTCAAGCAAAATTCTACGAAGAATTGTTTCATCAACACATCGTGAATTTATAGTAAAATGAACTGTCATACATAGTTTGTGTTATGAGCAAAATCATTTCCTATACTCTGAGAATTTTAGGGTTCTCGCCAACATACCTCAGTTAAATAAATAAAATCAATAAATATTCAATGATAGAAAAAAGGAAATTGTGAAATTCTCTTACCAAGTACAATGGCCAATGTCTTAGTAGCTTTGCGCTCCCTTTTTGCGGAGCTTTTTTCCCTTTTTTTTTTACTCGCTTTGTTTGCTTTACAAATCGTGAATCTCGAGCTGCCACTCTCAGTATTTTTCTCTTTTTTGCTAGTATTACTGGCTACAAGAACGCTCGGACTGCGTCTCAATTGAATTGGTAGAATGGAACTGCTATTGGTGGTGGTGATTCCTTTGACTTTTTTCACCTCTTGTTTGTTGAGACCATTGCTATTTTTTTTATTAACTTGTCCGGATGGGACTACTCCTCGCGGTGGTGGAGATGAGGAAGTCGATGATGAAGGTCCTGATATTATTCTGGGATTTGGACTAGGGCTCAAGTTCATATCCGTTGTTTCGTGCAGCTGTAAACTACTGACACCACCATCGAATATTGAATCATTTCTCCCGTTCGGACTGGACAAATGTGCATGAGCAACCACTCTACGAGAAAAACAATGTAAAAAAGAATAATAAGTGTTTATTGTATTCATCAAGGCATGAAGAAAGTGGAGAATCACGAAGTTTTTTGCATGCAATATTGTCACAAGATTCTTACGCTGCTTCCTCGACAACTGTAGCCATGAAAAATTCTGTACTTTTGTCATTAGATATAACAACAACGGGGTCCATTGGTGTTTCATCTTCATCCTCATTGCTACCTGATGCAGTATTCGTTGGCTCTTCATGTCCAGGGCCAACAAGGGCCGCAGCACCCAACGCTGTTTCTGCGAACCTTACAACAGAATAAGCACTGCTTGATCTTAGTTAAAAAACAATCTACTTCAATGCACTAATAGAAAAAGAATAGATATTTCGTAAGAAAAATGAATCTCTCTTATTGATAAGAGATAATTGGAACATTTAATAATTTACTGAGTGCTCACGTAAGTAATAAACTAATGACAATCAATCATAATAAAAAAGTATTTCATGCATCTTTTATTATCATCATTTATTCACCTCTGAGTGTGTACAATGTTTTCAATAATGCTATTTGGTTTGATGTCACGTAGATTTGGTTTACGATTCGCTCGCGCACGAGCTGCACGATTCCGCAAAGCCTGGAGTACAGGAAAAAATAAAGAGATAGCAAATGATTTTTGTTGAAGAATAAATGTCTTTTCTTTGCAGGACTATTATATTTTTCTATTACGAACCTTGAAGATATTCCAATATAAGAATACCATGATTATGCACGGTATATAAAAACTCGATAAGCTCGAATAGATGATGAAGTCGGAGTTGTAGAATAAACAGAGATCTGGCAATCGATCTGGTGTATTATTTAGGCCGAGAACAATTGGACTACCGATCGCCGCTGAAATAGCCCATACTAAAAGAATCGTCATCCAAACTCGGCGATTATTCTTGTGCTTGGCATATTTTATCGGTTGAGTCACCGCGATGTATCTGCAATTCAAACATATTGATGTGAACAGAGGGAAAAAAATAATGTAAAAATTCATTTGCATTATAAATCTTCTCCATTCTATTCTATTTCTTTTTCTTTTACTTTTTTTATCGTCCGGTGCTTTTTCAGATAATCAATATTCCCTTCGGCACCATTATGCACAAGCTGGCATTTTCCACGTAATGTTTTCGATCTCATGGTGGTATGCAAAACGCGTACCAGAGTGAACCGTATTGAAATTGTTCGAGTCGAGTGAAAAAATTGTGGATGAAAATTTGAAACATTTTGCGATTTGGAATATTTTGCATTTGCATTTTTTTTATTTGCGAACCTTTTTTTCTGTTGATTTCCATTTTGTTTATTTGTTCTGTTTTTATCCACCACACTGATGTAGTCGTGATGAGCAGATTTTATGTAAAACTACTTGCACGCATGCATAATGGAATTGCATCAAATGGATTTAACGAAGTGAAAAAATAATCAAATTGTAATCAACGATTTTTTTTTCTCGTATCCAAAAGGGAAAATATAAATTTTGTGACAAAAAAAAAACCAGTAAACAAATAAATAAATAGATAAATAGACAAATAAATAAATGAACGAATGACAATTTCGAAAATCCACTCACCTGTCGATTGATATCGCAACCAAATTGAAAATTGAACTTGTGCTGCAAGTCACGTCCATGGCTATGTAAAAATCGCAAACGAATCCTGGCAGAGTCCACGCTCCATTCACCTGAAAAATGAACAGAAAAAGTAGATAAATATTATCAAACAGCAAAACATTGAAACATATTCATTGAAATAATACTTTACAGAATATTTTCGTCAATCTCATGATAAAACAAACGATATATTGGCAGAAAAATTGTTCGAGCGTAACCAAATCCGAATGTGTCAATTCACATGAACATATTTGACATCATAACTACTCGCAACGCGTTCGTGGTTGAAAATCCGCAGCCATTTCAAAATTTGCATATTTGATCGTTCAGAAAGTGACATATCTAAAAAAAAAACATCTCAAACATGTCAATGGATCAAACGCACCAACTCACTCAAATGAAGTGTCGAAAAAAAGGAAAATAAATAAAAAGAAAAAGGAAATGGAAGAAAGAAAAAAAAAAAAACATTTTTTCCCTGGCTGAATTTTTCTCGCCTCGTTTCTTTTTTTCCCTTTCACTTATTCTTCTTCTGTCTTTATATATCTCTCTTTCTCATCCTCTCCTATTCTCACGGTCTCTCACTCTTTTCCTCTGAGCGGTGATTTATTCGAGGGCACTCGTGTCCTGACTGCCAACGAATAGCAAAATTATACCCATGGTTAAAAGCAACCACTCGCATATTTCTTCTTGAATATCCTCACCAACTCTTGGATAATGTCCATGCATAATTGGCATCACCAGTCATCATCAACTTTCAACATTCGCAAATAGAGTTGGATTTTGTGGACACACAAATATACGAAGTGAGGTAGGGGTTGGATTATGGGAACATTTCCCTGAAATATTTCCAACAACCGCAATCAACTCTGACACACATGAACATCATATTTATAATCATCCAGTTGCCCCATGTGTACAGTCACGGGTTTTTGTCATTTCATTTGCAACTAAATATGAAATTCCAACCGCTTTCTACACAATCCCTTCGCCCTTTCACCCCCATGCTAACGAAAGCCTCAGGGCTTGTATGTTGCAGTAAAACTACGCTACATCATCTGCATCATTAACATTATACCTTTGTACTGTAGAAAATTCGCTAATCACATTGTTAGCAACTTTGCCATGGAATTTCATTCTATTTTGTTGGATGTATAAAACGAAAGTTTATTTCTAATTTTTTTATTCCTTCTATGACTATTGTCTATGACTATTCTAGACTAGATGCACATTATTTTGAATTGTAATAATAACAGGGAAGTTTTGTTTTCTCCTTTTTTAAATTGCTACCTTGGCAGCTCATTATGCATGTGATTATTTATGCGTACATGTGTGGCGACTCGTCAACACGGAAAGAATTGCATAACAAATCTCTCTACTCGAGAATAGAGGGAGTGAATGAGAGTGCTAGAGAGTTGTTGATTTGTTTATGATTTTTTTTTAAATCTTAATTCTCTATCAAGCGCTTATTACAGTGATCGAGTGACCTATTAAATTATTTTATCATGGTAATCTGTTTATGACAGGCTATTAACATTAGAATATGGTGGGGGGAATAGGGAGGGAGAGCAAGAGTGACTGATGATTATTATGTACCCCAATACATGCCACGTTCTTAGTATATAATTATATATAGAATCATTGAGAGTTAATGACACTGGCAATGTTCGTAATTATGAAACTATCATTTGTCAATCGTGAATAAAATTACTCTTTGACATTGTTGTGAATAAATTTGACAAGTTCATTCTTTTCTTTTTCTCTTTATCAAATGATTGAGTGATTAAGACGCATTTATTTATTTGAAATGAAATCAATGTGGAGGGAATGCTCATTTTATTTTATATTTTTTCATGAGATTAAATTATTCGAAAATCATTTTACATCAGCTTTGTCACATCATCTAACTTGATAATCTTTCAACATCGCTTCTGGCTTTTCGTTATATATCATCCAGTGTGCATAGTTGTACCGAGAAGTCAAACCAAGTTGATTTTGTATGAAAATTAATATAATCATATAAGTTATGAACTACGTACATTGACATGGGGTGCATAGTGTCAACATGCCAACAGAATTATTTGATAGATTTCTATTTCAAGAAGTATGAAAGTCAGCACATGATTTATAAATGAAGATATGACTGAAATATCTCTTTCAGTCAAGACGATTTAAATCGAACAGAATATATCAAATGAGAGAATTTTGTATTGTTCTATTATGGTCTATATTGATAATGGAAAAAAATTACAATGTAGCTTGAAAGAATTGTGATGTTGATTCCTAAATTTATCATAAAGTAGACTTTCTTTATGCTTGTGCTATTATTTCAATACGGTGCAAGTTTTTCACAGAAGGAAAAAGCACTTTATAATTCTCACGTGCTGTCTAGCCAATATTCTTATATTACCAACCTGGTTCCAACTTACTCTTCAAATATAATATTTCCCGCCCATATATTCAGCTATAATCTACTGAATTTCAAGCTTTCCATTTCCCCCTCATATTTTATATGATTTTCATTTTCTCCCATCTCATTCATATGTTAAAAAAAAACAAGAAATAATAAATCTAAAAAAAAAATTCTTCCCTCAACATATTTCATTCAATATCCGTCCCCATATACACTGTGACTTCTATGGGACACATCTAAATGATAGATCATATCTAATAGCAAAAATAAGAAAACTCATTATATTTATATTATTCCCCCCATGTCATTAAAGAAACTCTGATTCTCTTATGACATAACAAATGACTAAGTCTATCATCTCAATTTTTTTCTCCTTTTTTTACTTTTCCTGTTCCCATATTTTCTTCTTGTATGAAAAAATTCTTGTCGTGAACATTTCTACTACACATCAACTCTCACACAAAAATAATTCATACATGCAAACATGTTTTATTCATTAATCCATAATTATTTTCGACAGTACCATTAATTTCTTTTTCTTTCTCACCAACGTGACAAACATGAATACGCCTTAATGCTCACTGTCGTGACACGTCTTAGGTCTTCATGGTGTGCACGTGTCTTACGTGTATATACGTGTTGGTGTATTCTTTGAGAAGCGATGAGAGAGCTTCTACATGAGCTTGACACCCCTGTCACGTTATGTCGAAGACAGGAGCCCGTGACGATGCATCATAAGATTGCGGGCACTTTCTCAAACCATATAGATACATATTCGTGACTTATTTTGCTGTGTGAAGTATCGACAAATTTTTTAAGAATGCCACTATAATTTTTATATATGTATCAATTTATATAGATGTACATGTGTGTTTTCTTGTATAGAAGAATAACGATGTAAAAGTTATGCCAGGTCACGATTTATTGACGCTACGAGTTTAGCATCGTCATGACAGAGTATTACTTTTTTATTAAGCAATTTTTTCCACGTAACCGGATTAAAATTGTTGACACTTAATATTAAATGTTCTTTGTGAGAGACAGATAGGAAAAAAAGATGGAGAAGCGGCGAAAAAAGGTTGTGAGAGCAGAAGAGAAAAAAAACATAGTATTTAGGTCACTGAATTAAAGTTAAATAAAAAATGTAATGAAGTTCATGATTCCGGTGGTAGGGAGAGAGAGAGAAAAAGGGATACAAATCAATATACATCGTACATATATTATTTCGTGAGAATTCATTTATGAGTTTATTCTTGTCTGAGATTTCATGTGAAATAGCAGAGAGGTTCACAATGTTGAATATTAATGAAATGTGTTGGTGAATAAAAGGATGAAAATGAAGAAATAAAATGGGAAAATAAATTCATGAAATACCGACAAGCAGAATGGGAATGTATAGGATTCGTTGTAAATTTCCCATGGGACGTGTTTCCCTCGTCAATAGCTACTTCACCTGCAATCGGACACAGTTTGTATGACGTATTGTTTAGCAAATGGGAACACCATTGTAAAATTTACCTGGAACAGAATCATTCTAAATTTTCATTTCAATTCAACTCAATATGTGAAAATGAAAAAGGAATGAATTGGCAATATAATTTTATAAAAAACGAAGAGCATTGTAATATAATCTGAATATCGTATGGCAATATTGTATCATTACACACAGTGGAAATTGCAATTCACTGCATGTCTGTATGGGTTCTTACTACTGACATTCAGTACGATCGCATTCTTCGATGTATCCTGATATTGTGCATCTATATAGCAGTTTGTCGATTGCGTATACGAAAGCGGAAACGGAAACAGCAGAGATAAAATTGGATTATCGGGTGCGCTCAATTCGAAAGGCTTCATGACGCGTGTGCGACCCGGACTTCAACTTTTTTTTCACACTCGTCTCACGTCTTTATTTTTTTCACACTTTAACTTATTTTTCTATATTTTCTTAAACTATTATATACACAGAGAATATAAATACTGGATATTAATCATTAATTATACTTTGAAATATGATTTTCAATTCTCTACTCCAAAAATTCAGTTCCAACGTAATTATAGACAAGCTGAAATGGGTTGGTTATGCATCAACAAACAGACATGTGAAAATTAGCACTGTTTTCCCTTCTATACAGAATATGGTAGACGGGAGCGATGAACAATACATATAAATTCATACACGTATTTATTTATCAAAGCAATCACTAATTTAATTCTCAAGTCGTTGTCGCAATCGTTGTTGTTGCCGTTGTCATGAGACATAACACTCGAAAACTAAATCTCTGGGAATGAGGCTTACTCACCATTTCATAGAACACATCATGACGTTATACCAGAAGCACCACCATCGTCTCAAACTCCTACTCTTGGTGGATTCACACACAGTGCATCGTGATCGGATTAGGAGTACCACTCCGTCTTGTAGGTACATCTCACTATGTATATATATCTATGATTCCGAGCGTGTTTGAGGGCGTTGTCTTCACGCCTAATCTGACATTTGTTCCACTGAATTAACTCCAACTATATATCTATCTGTACTATGAACCTCTGAACACATGAATGCTGAATATATAGGTCAGTTCAACAATTAGTGCAATTCCTGGAATAGATTCGCGCTATAAAGCTCTGATTTTTTCAACTTGAAAAGCTTTCAGGACATGCTCAAACGAAAATTCAATTCCTTTCTTAAAGTATCAGATGATTAGCCGAATTTTCCTCTCTCACAAAAATTATTGCAACACTTATTTTTATTTGACGTAATTTCATGAATTTGATGAGTATATCAAACATCTATTTCAGAAAAAGGTGAAGAAGTGCCCTATCAAATTCGACAATATCACATCGCACGATTTTATCTTACAGTGTGACTTTTACTTTGCAAAAAATACAAACTTTCCATGATAAATCTACAAAACATCTCTGAAAACAATGAATCAAGATATAATATTTCCCAGAAATATAATCACGATGATAAACTATTAGTTCGTGATTCAATTGTATCATTAATAGTTCAATATCTCTATATATACGTATATACTAACTCCCAATATCTCTTCTCTTCTTCCCCATTGTCCTATAACCACCAGTAAATGCAGTAAATTTCGAAGAACTTCGTGAGTCACACACAGCTCCACTGGGCCCGCGAACATAATTAAGGTAATTTCGTACATATATTATAGACATATACATACATGCCAATAGCAATTTAATGTGAACGTGCGAGCACAAGCATGCGAACGCCTCAGTGTGACACAAGAATAGCTTACGCTTTATTCCACGCTCCTATGCATATACACCACTTCCATCAAACTTAATGTATTCAATTTCCCAAGTATGCCCCGGTAACATTTTATATACCCACCCTGTGTTCTTCCCCATATTTTCGTCTCACTTTCCTTCACTATTACCAACCCTGAGGCACTTTTTTTTATTTTATTTCCCACTGTTATTCCCCCCTGGTTACACTTCGTTCTCTCTTGTTCCCTTCATCCATTCACATTCTATATCTATGTCCCTGATGCATTTTTCTACATCGTTGCACGTTGCATTATAAAGACTACGCAAGCATTTTTAGTCTACAATCCATATTCTCGTTGAGTTTCAGAACCGATGGTCGTTACCCGCTTTCAGTGTACACTTCAGTCCCCAATGTAATGTGACTCCTCAAGCCCCTTTGATTTCAACCCCTGCAAAATATCACCATCGCAGCCCTTGTCAAGAACTAGAAGTGTAATTCGGAAAAATGAAATAACAATTTTCTTTTTGAACGTTGTTACACTTAGCTGAGTTTGAATAGGGATAAAGGAAGTGAAAGGTAGAAAAAAATTATTGTTCAGTGCGAAAGTCTTTATTCGAGAATATTTTACACCTCGTCATAAACTACAATGGTACCACCAGCTTATGTACGCTGTTGCCTTCATTATCATCTCAAACATTGAACGATGAGAGCTGTTGAATTTATTATGTGGGCGTTATGGAGAAATTTGTCAGGCTCATAATCATAAAAATGAAAGAGAAACATAGAGAACAAAAGGATAAAACAGATGAGGAAAAGATGGTGAATGTTTATATGGTAATTAATTTTTTTAAACTTTGCTTATTTTGAAGTATATCAACGAAAAACAAAACACAAACTAAACATAAATTGCATCACTCAACAAAGTCAGCATGAAAATCTATAACTTAATGCAAAAAGAAAACGTTGTCATTCAGGTAGATAAATTTCAACAAATGAAAGTAGCAGAGGAATTTTTTTTTTCATTGTGCATTTGTTATCAGGAACAATATGGGTTGAGTCTAGACACGTTACGAATGAATACGTGCTTCGTCGTAGTTACTTCCAGTCAGGTTCACACGATAAATCACAAAATTATACTATCAACTTCATGTGATCAATTTATATAATAGTACCCATATACATTTCTTATACATTGGAATGAGCATACCACAGTTCAACAGTCTTTTGTCCAAGTTCTGTTTTGTATTTGAATATAGCTATATTAAACACTTGAATTTGCTACAAACAATGGAGTGCGAAACAGTAATACGAACTATTCAACAGCTATACATTGCAAAGTGAAGACTGATGAGGTATCGTGATGTACATGTGTTAATTTACACCATCACTATGTGTTCTCAAGTTAACACAAAATTGTGTACATACTAAGGAGGGATCGACCAACGTACATATGTAGCGAATATAATAGGCATCGCCTGTAGGTACAAACGTGTCGAACCAGTCATTCAACAGAAACTTGAACTTGCGTTTGAGTGCAGGATGAATCGTCGATGGGTTACTCCACGAATCCCAATTATTGAACTTCTATCCTCGAATTTCAATGCTAATGACATGAAACTCGCTCAACCATGCTGCGATATATACACGGGCGTCATATAAATTCGACCATTATTGTATGTCTGTATCTTTGAGAAGTCAGAGGTGATGGTGCGAACTACAGATGAGGATAAATGAGTTTGAAATTACTGTTGCGCGCGTGCGGTGACAACTTTCTACCATTAACTGCGGCTAAGGTGCACACACTCAGTACGTGTGACATTTGTTATGTGGTCGTGTTTGTCTTTTTTCAGAAACTCAAACGCAGGTTGGTTTGTGATTACGTGTGATGGAACGTTGGGGATGATGAAAATGAATGTTAGTGTGCAATTATTTGAGACATAGGAGATATGGAAATTGGATGGTATATTTTGTGTATAATTGAATGTGGCTCAGAGGTAGTGTGGAATTTTTTCTACTAAATTTCAGCACAATGCGGCAATTAAACCCCTATCAAAATTTTAATTCATTGATTCAACTCAAGATATTAATATAATTTTAGGATAATTATTATGTTACCATTTCATGGCATTTCAGCGATAAAAATAGAATTATCGAGCAGCCAAAAAGGAAATTCATGAAGAATTTAGATTTGAAAGTTTTCTCGTCACTCTCACCATCAGTTAAGGTTTTTAGATATAGAAAGAACGATCTGATCTGATGGTAGAGAATGTACGTGGCCAGGCGCGGTCGTGGGCTATCGTTAATGGTGACTCGTTGGAAAAGTTTTCACTCGTACAAGAGACGAATGAGGGAAAAAGGCCGCGACTCACCCTTAAGAAAAAAGTTGAGATTAACGCCGATAGTCTATGTCCCAACTTGCTTCTATATATATATATTATAAATGTTCATGTCTTCAGGGAAAATTGTGGTGAACGTTAGGACTTCATATATTGCTTAATCTATCAGAGGGGAAGAAAACTGTTATGAGAAAATAATAACTTTCAGAAGGATTAATATGTTTTAAGGATTCATCCAATTTATTTATTCAGTATTTTTTTCATATCGCCTGTCTAGAAATGAATATTGTCAATCCCACAATGAGAATATAAATGGGGTACCCAATATGTACCATTATTCAATTAACATAAAAAAAAATTGCTAACGGAATTATATATAATTGAAAACATAGATTTTTGTCGATTCATAATGAAAGGATTGTTTTCTCTGGGCAAATTGAATTGTCACTCTTTATACGCGCATGGAAAAAAATGCCAGCAGCGTTCAATGAAATTCAGGGAATTCATTGGTTTTTCTACGGAATTTCTATGTGTATATATATCAGGGATTCCCAAAGTTTCATATGAGATTGGTGGTCATGAAGTGATTTATCACGTTCATTGACTATTCGAAATATGAAGCAATCATTTTCCATACATCGTTCATCATTCATGTGTATTAAGAATAGCATATAACTATTCTACCTATATATTCATTTACGAATATGGATGACTAACTCGTATATATTATTATATGTATATATACGCAGATGTGAGTTTATGTATGGTGGAACATTCGCGAGTCGATATATTCTCTCTGGCTGTACATATATAAATCAATATGCGTCAATGCACCATATCGCGCGCGAATTTATATACGAACGCAATAGTGAGAAGTTGAGTTGTGAATTTTTCCGTCGTCTTCGCGTTCTCGTTCTTATATCTTCCTACATCGCATAAGCTGTGCAAATATTATTTATATTCCGTCCAAGTCAGTGCAACTACACACAGAACGTGATACGGATATATACTGCATTGTGTTTATTTCTCACCAAGTGTAGGTGAGAGAATGTGTTGAGTGTATGACACGTAAATATTTTTCGAAATAGAGAGTTGGTATGCGACTCTTACTGTGAACTAAAATGGCAAATTTATTGTGCAGCATATGTAAATTTTTTAATATATTATTTAAATGAAAAATTCCTGTAGTTTCCATTTTTTCATATATTTTTCCACGTTTCCTTCCGAATATTTCATGTGAGAGGCAGAGGACCAAAAATAATTGAGGAAGAGTAATAAAAGTATTAAAAAAACAGATTCAGAACGACAATTGTTTTTACTTCACCTATTTTTATTTTTTTTCTGCATTCTTTTCTTTGCAATCCACTTCGTCAACTCTTCTACTTATCGAATCTCCTTCCGTCAGTGATCTCCAATGGCCCGAACAACTATCTATAAAAGATATTCAAACGGACGAACTAATTTTATTGCATCTGTAAAACTTTGTTTTTATTAGTTCAATCCGTGCTAGCTAAAAAAAGGCCATTGAGTATATATACCACTGTTCACTACAAACAGAACAAAACAAAAACAATGAGAATTAAAAAAGGATTATAGTGAGATAGAATAAAAGACTCTCCAAACAAAGTACACAACTTTGATTTCACTGAAAAATTTAAAAGGACTCGTGAATGCATCGAGAAAATAAAACAGAAGAGGAGGATCATTGAACGAAGGATTCTGCCATTCATTCCCATAGCGATGCACCATCAGAATTTACATAGAAAAATGAACGACGCAATAATGAACTTCCCGAGAAAAAACCTACATTCATCACTGAGAAAAAATTCTCGAATTTTCGTTCCTCACTAATGAGATGAATACCAAACTTTTATCATGCAAAATTATGAAGCCCACTGAATACAATGTTCAATATAGAAGACGATAAAGTACAGGAAGAAAAATGGTGATTATTCATAATGCAGAGATGCGCTGAGTGCCAATTAAAATATTACGATTTATATAAAATTCAGATTATCCCAATTTTTATCAGAGCTGTATGAACAGCCATTTATATATTTATATACTGATAAAATTATAAATTCATCTCTTATCTTATCCGTTTCCCACAATTTATATCCATCTTCTTATCATAGAAGACAATTTGTTGTGAGATAAGTAGGAGTGGAATTGTATTGTCCCAACTAATTATCTTTATATATGTGACGTGTTAGCTGATTGCTGTAGATTTCACTCATCGCTTGGGGTAATGAGAATTGTCGTGAACTCGCACAATTACTACTTCGCATTCGTGTGTGAACCTTCTCAATGTAGTTCTGCACTTTGACATCTATCCAAGTATTTATACTTGTATATATTATATATACATAGATATCTGTACGAAGGAAATGGATTTCATCGCGATTACCATTGGGGTTCGTTTGTAAGTAATTTTCTTCCGAGATGCAAATCGTTCCAATGTCATTCACTCGAGGGAAATCGTAATTACACTTGGAAAATATCCTTTATTTTTATCCATTCTACTAAAATAAGATTTATTATTTTTTCTTTTTTCGCATCATCATATTATATCAAGTATTATAACTTCATCGATTGAAATCCAATAATGAAATTGTGAGTAATCAAGAATTATTATCGCAATTAATGAATTGAGATTGGATAAATGATTAAATGTTGAAGGCAGAATCAAATATAAAGCAGGAGAAAAAATTGTGTATACGTCTTCTTTATTAATGATTTATCGATAGAGTCACGCTTTGGAAAGTCCTCTTTTCTCAAGGGTTTAACGAGACATTCGACGATAAAATATAAAAGATTGAACGGCGCCATCTCGTGATATCGGTTCACCTATACCTACATCATTCGTTGCCTTCCTCTTCTATATCCTTGAACGTTCGCCGATCGAGATAATCGGATTAACATCGTGAACGTAGGAGTCTCTGTAACCTTATGCAGTATAATATGTTATTCGATATATACATGGAGACGTGGGAAAAAAATTGTAATCCGTTGCTGATTTCTGCTTCATTATTTCAAAAGAAAAAATCATTGTAGGCGAATAAAAATGAAATGTCAACGATTCTACAATCCACTTGCGAAATTTTCATACGCGGATGGCGGACAGGAGAGAAACAAATTGTTGGCAGTTGATATTATCAAACATGTCATGATGAAAAAAAATAAAAATATTAATAATGATAAAAAGAGAAAAGAATTTTTTTTATCCATCGAGATTATCGGTTTTGAGTTATTAAATTTTCTAGGTTACACCGACTTTCACCATCGTCACGTTATTTACGGAGCATTTCCCGATGAAATTTAATTATATACTCCTACTAATTTTAGCCAATGAAAATTTATGAGCAAGAACCAACAGAGAGCTGTTCCCTCTTCTCGCTGCGGAATATTAGGCTTTTGCACGTCTGCTAAACGTTTTACGTCTCTTTACCTCCTTCAGCGTTATATCCGTTCCAATATGCGCGGTTACAACATGAAACTTTTGAGGGTTTATACGAGCGTAGATAAAATAAAAAAAAAACCTCACAAAATGAATAATCAAGTGTTATTCCACTTGTATAATTAATTTCAGGAATATTTTTATAGTTGTTGGAAAATAAAATTCGGTTTCATGATATCCCCTCGATTCGCTTCATAGTAATTCCAATAAACTCTGCAGTTGTTTATAACCCCAGAATTTATTCCACAAACACAAAGAAAATATTTATTTCTAAATTCAATGTACATGATTTACCGATATAGAAACGTATAACATCAGAATGTTTTCTTCCCCTCAATATAATAAATTGTTATAGTGAAACGCACATATCACATTTTTTCTCGAGCGTGCCAAACACGTCTCTCAAGCATAAAACCAACGCGTCATTCAATCATTTCCGCTCGCTATAAAAGCATAACATTGGCTTCCTCTTCTACTGCATACCAACACACACCCATCGCACACATTCGTTCATAAATATAATCGAAAAATAGATTGTGCAATTGTGGTGTAGCATTTAATTGATATTATCAATAATCCAACTCTCACAACCATCGAAGAAACTTCTCTCATATATATAAACTAATAGATTTCTCTATAGAATTGTTGGAGTTCCAACACTTCAATGTCGTTGTGACTTATATACAAATGCATTTATGTGTGCAATTGTGAGAAGAAAAATAGAGTATCTTTGCCATCGAGAGATTGCAACTGAGCAGATATATCCACCAATGGTATATAAACACATATTGGTCCATGTTCAAGATGCTCTGGCAGCAAAAAACGTGTAAGAAATGAGAAAAAAAGACAACAAAGAAGCAAATAAAATTTTCAAGTGATTGAAAGTGATCTGAAGAACATTTATTCCTTTTTATATAGAGAAAGCATCCGTTAAATTGGCAGAGACGGATTATTATCGGACCATCCACAAGCGAAGTCAGAAAATAGGAGGATAGTTATCTACGTCTATATGAAATACAATGTATATATATATATATATACATGTTTTTTATTATTCTGCTTCTTCGTTGTCTACTATCCTATTCCTTTCTTATTTCCTCCTTCATCTTCCGGTCTAAGGAGCACAAGTCGGAAGCATCCAACGAGCCTCATTTTCCATTATTAAACACTTTCGGGCGTGCTACGGAAATTTCAGGAGTCACGAAGAGCGTTTGCCAATATAAAGTGAGGTGAACTTTAAATATATATACTCTAAAGTGTATATATATATCTCTCTAATTTTCCGCAGTGCTCGAGTCAACTTTTTTCATGAATGAAGTTACCAATAATGATGAATGGAGTTTCAGATTATTGTCATTTATCTTCTTATGTTGAGAAAATAATTATTATTTCACTTAATATTGCACTATTTTCACATTGACAGAATTATTTTTATCACAGCTGTTAATATTTATTCAACGCAAGTTTTATTCTCAATTAGATGTAGTAGTAACACTAAAATAATTCATAAGGTTTGATAGCGTAATGAAAAATTTTAGAGCTCTTAAATTTTCTTTCTATATCCAAAGTTGATTACTGATGTATTAAATTCTTCCAGCCCTTAAGTTTTATTGATAGTTATACGTTGGTGTTTACGTCGGATCCATTCGTCTTGTATTAAACTACAAGATATTGACGCAGTTGTCAGTCGTGTACACTCAAGATAGTTAATACTCACATTCTGCAGAGAGACGGATTATAGTTTTGCCTATATACTAAATGTACTCATATATGTGGCATCCGAATGATCTCCTCGCTTGTGCGAATAAAGCACCGCACATTAATCTGCGCTTATAATTTCATGGCGGAAACCCAGATTATACATAGCAACCGCAACCTCGCACGTTGAATTTTCAGTCTACTTGTATTAGCCTGCTCCCTACTCTACAGATATGTCTGTATTTATTACGCTATCCTGAGGCTTCATAACGGCGTACAAAGCCTCTGCCTGAACTTCTAGGAAAAAATTGAATGAATTTCAAAAAATAATTCTTATAATGTTCATCTACATAGATTCGGTAAAATTTAAACGAAAACAACTCCATTTAACTCTTTTCATCGGTGCAATGTCAGAAAATAATTATTTATATTTTTTTCTTGAATGCCATAAAAACAAGTATCATTTTATGTGGTCTTCAGTGATATTGTCGAGTATGCTCTGAACCTATATGTGACGCCAAAGTTGAGAGTGTTAGTTGCTCTTGGATTACGTTATGTCTATATATATATGTACACATATTTGAAATACAGAGAGTCTGTTTGGCATTTATGTAAGCCAACATTTGCTGGATACCATATGGTACCAACAAGTACTACTAGCCTTTCACTAGTACACCCTCTTGTGTACTCCACATTTTGGAATATTCTAAACCAAACAGCAAATATCTTAATATTCAGTAAGAACAAATATGCATAACACAAAGAGAAATTTAGTGATATAGAAATTGTCGCAGATAATAACCCGAATTCCATATACAAAGACCCCTTCTGTTTTCCGAGTTTTTGATTATTAGATGATTTTTAATTGTTTGGTGTTTAAACAGTCGCAAATCAAATTGTTGTGATTTAATTCTTCGTTAATTTAAGAGGAACCTTTGTTTAATAAACAGCATGGTGTAGGATTGATAATAATAGTAAATAGAATTTCATTGCCTCCGACACAATCACCGAAAAGCCATTCATGTTGTTGAGATTGTCGCAGTAAAAGCTGTTACAGCACCAATTCAAATCACACATGCAGCTACGTTCTCTATAAAATATAGTGCAAACCAACTTGTTACCAATATTGTTATTCAACTTGATGTTATGAGATGAAAGCTGCGGCCATAACAACAGCAATGGAAATATTCATAGTGGGGCAACAAAATTCGTGAATAGTGTTAATTTGAAACAATGATTTCAATTAATTGATTGTTGTCAACAGTAGAATTTTTGAAATTTATTTTTTGGTCTCAATCTCCTAGAGAAGTTGAATTGTTATTCGTTTCATTGTTTTCGCATTATTGGGATTGTGATTGGTTTCCAATATCGTCATCCAATTATACTTCAATCCGGAGTTTTGGTGTGCCAAATTTGATTTACATATTCGTGATTAATATAAACTACGTTCAAATAACACGCACGAAGCTCGTTCATCTTCAGCGTAATAGAATATAAATGATATTGGGAGAATAAAATTGAAATTTGTGGAAAATATCTCGGCAATTCTTGAACGATATATTGAAGAGCTCTCATGACTAGAATTTATTATATTTCCGGAATTTGGTACATAAAGAAAGACCCTCTTAATTTTGTGATTATATATAGGGTCGAACGAAACTATTAATTATTCCCAGACAAATATATGAAAAATTATACAAGGTGAAAATTAATTCACAATGCGTTCTCACAATGATATCCTCAATTATATATACTTATGATGAATAATTTTTTTTTACAATTCAATAGCATGAAGAAAATAATACTAAGCTATAAAAATTCCTTCGGAATTTTCATTGTTCGAGATATTGAAATGAATATAATGCGAGTCTACAAAGAGCAAAAATAAAAATATATATGAAACGATGTCATGAACAGATGAGAATATAATAGAAGGTACGTAAGGTTTCAATGGCAAATGTTATTTGCGATTCCTCGTAGATGGGACGATAATGAAGTTCTCAATACAATAAGAATAGGCTATCATATCAAAATCTATCACATTGTCAGTACATATAATTGATATGAGATCGTTGGAAGCTTCTCTATATGAGGAGATTTGTGCTTTCCCTCGGGAAATATCCATGAGACATTGTCCCACTCCAAATTTTTCTTCATTCACAATCAATTCTTCTTCTTTCATATACTTTTTACCTTAGAGTGTACCTTTGACAGGAAAGTCGGACAGTATGAAGGACAAAGCCATAGTCTTTTCATATTTTTTAGTAGGAAATCAAATTTTTTAATTCTCTCTGGTGAAAGTCAAATTCGTTTATTTTTTTTGATCAGACGCTCCAAAGCGCCGTATGAAAACTTATCTCTCGTCCTATTCTGCAGAACAATAAAAAATTGCACAAAACGATGAAGAATGGGACGAGACCAAATATGAAATTTTTGTCTTGAGAGTGGATACTTCTGTAACCACATTTAGCTTTTTATTAAACTGGCGGATAAAAACATTATGATGTCCCAAGAGTGCACCGCACATTGCTCAGTTACTCGGTGAAACAAAATAGCAAAGGTGAATCGTTCGACCTATTCATTTTTAAGTTTTCAACGAACTATGAATAGCTCACTTTATAAAATCGTAAACATATAGCGTATATACCTTATCCACAGTACAGGTGGACTGTTCATTCCCACGGGAGATTTTTCATGTCAAAGTGAAGAAATTGGCGAAAAAGTTCTGTTGAATAATCGAACGTGCCATCGAAACTTTAAACGTTAAAACGTATAAAATACTTTCAAGACATTTGCAGCTTCTTCATTTTTCTTTTCAAAATATCTTTTAACTCTTCTCGTTTTTTTTTTCCTTTCAAGATAAAACACCACGAATACTTATCTGACTATCAATCTAAACATTGTGATATCCTTGATGCCATTTCATGGCTTATCCTTACAAAGATCATCTGCTTGTCAATGTCACTTGATAGAGAAAAAAAAGTGTGATAGGGGAGGAATGAAAAAACGAATAACAGCAAATAAAGGAAAAGAACAAGAAGTGAAATCGAGTAAAGCCATACCTTGTATCACTTCAAGAACTGTGACAAAATCCATTAGCGATGATACGGGTTAGTAACCCTAAAATATATACACAGACACCCTTCTCCTTGAAATAAACCCCTTCACATTTCCCTTTAAACTCCCCTTACGCTCCATTCAGACTTCCTGACGATTCAGCTGGCATCCCCAAGACTGCTCAGTCAACGTGCTATCTAATTTGCAATTCCTGGAAGACGGGACATTTTGTGTCTATATACAAAAGTGTCTGTTCTCAATAGGGGCGTGATTATTTTGAAGTACAAGACCGCTAGATGTGAGGAAAGGGGATATCGAGAGAGCTGTTTAATGAGCGACTTGGAAATCATTTATATGAACAGCTTCATTACACATCAAACACGAACTTCTTGATCATTTCTTTTTTTTCATTGAATGCAATCTCAGTCTCCTCTATTTTCCAATTAGTAAGAATTTTTTTTTGTAATTGCATCGAATATTTCTATCTCCATCAGACATGTATCAATTCGAAATAAAATATAGAAAGAAAGTGCAGGAAAAATATGGAATATTTTGTCAAATGCTCAATATTTGTGGATTAATTCCTCTGTTCTCAACGTTATCTATTACGGAAAACGTTATTTAAACTTGTTCATTGCGAGATAGAAAGGTCCAATGAGAATTTATGTCATGCTCAATCAAATTTTGGAACGTAAGTGTATGTGAAATGCTATCTGTGAGCATGATAATAATTCGAGCAACCTGTATGCAATGACATCGTGACATTGGACCCCACGTGGTTACAGAATCCACAAGAGAATACACTTAAACACGATTATATATATACACAACTGCGATTCACTGAATACAGTACCAGAATAAGTATAAAAGTAGTCAAACATCACCAAAATTCTTTAATTAGAGTTTCCTGTTTTTCATTCATTCAATAAACAATGTTCAAAATGAAGTGAATAAAGTGCATAACATTATTAAAGACAATTCCAGATGTACTTTGTCCTGTTTTGATAAACAGCTTACAGACTCAAAATTGCACACAATTCCAATATAGTAAATATAACCAACAAAGAAATGCAACAATGAAATAAATAAATACGACGACGTAAATTGAAAATCCAAGTAGTAATCACATCATTATCATCGTGTACATCGATACAAACTTTGTTGTACTATCAACAGTGAAGCCAGCCGAGAGATCGAATTTTCCAAGTGTCCATTCCATGTTGGATTTCATTTCCACGCCTCAACTGCAACCTCTCTATCTATCTCTACTATTCTATCATTCCTTCACCTATCTCATCGTACCCATGGTCTCAACTAATGGCACTTGTACAAATATAGACACAGTACTTCATGGTATATATACGTATATAAATGCATAGGGTGAGTAAGTATTTTTCTCAGGACAGTATAAGAGGACGGAAGAAATGTATGTCTGCTACCCATCAAGTGCAGTAAAACGTTATACGAACATGCTCGTTCGTATCGAGGAAAAGAAAAGAGACATCGATTGAGTCATTCAAAGAAGTAGAAAGATATAAAATTGCTTTTCAGTGCAACTCTTTAATTCCCAATAATAATAATAGTGGAGAGAGAAAAAAAATCCGAAAGAAATGTCACAGTTAGATATCTAAAGTAATGAAATAAACGAGAACGTTTCAATAGAACTGATAGTTATGAGTGCTATATTAATCATTAAATATAAAAAATATAAGAGGTATGAAGTGAAGGTGACAAAAGTTATGTTTGCCTCAATTCGTTTTCAACTCGAAACCTTCGAATGCAGTGCTTTTCACTTCTGTCAAAAGCCTTCATCCAGTTCAGACTCTGCATCGTTTTTCACTCGTATTTCATGACCGTGGAAATCCCAGAGAAGTATTTCGCCTGCTTCTACTTTTCTTTTGTACATATGGGATATATTGATGCGTATACAATATACATACTTTATGTATTGGTTTATTCGTGCAATGCACATATGTATGAGTATTTCTATAACTCAGTCTGGTGTACAACCGCCCAGCTTTTCAAATCGCGTTGTTGAGTTTTTCCTTTTTCTTCATTTTTTTTTCTTTTTTATCTTTTTGCTCGACGACTTCGAGTGCATTGAAACTTTTTGCGGATTCGTGCAACGATACACCTTCGGATGAAGACGAGCTTGGGCATGTATAACCTCACACAACTCGATCAAATAACTATTTCAATTCTACCATTGCTATTACGACTCTTTTTCAACAGAACTTCCCTTGAGCTTTCACTCTGTAATTTGACATTTTTTTTCTCATTTATTTTCAGAACTGTAGATTTTCATGAATCTTGTAACCCGATGCAGAGGTCTATGCAGTATTCTCTGCAGTGCAGCTCATGCGTTTTGTTTACTTCCGAAGAATATTAAAGAACGAATAAAAGTTTTTCAAGTAGTTGACATTGTATTTTAGGTACGTTTGTATGTAACCATTCATGTTTCAAATTGGAAACGAGGTTGCATATATTTTTTAATTCTTCCATAAACTTTTTTGACCGGTCGTTTCAATTATTCCAATTAAATATGTTCAAACTCCATTAAATAGTTTCTATTGGGAACATTCTTGGAGTTTATACGCATTTTATTGGGATTCTTCAGGATTTACAGCTCAGTCGCATTCTAGATGTTATGAAACCAGCGTATTCCTATCAATATAGGATTACTATAGAGAAATGCCCTGTGTGAATTTATCTAGTGGTAATGTGTAAGCATTATTAAATACAATCTGACTGAACATTATAGTCCCGTTTTCAATCCATCATCAGTCGTACAATTCAAAATTATTCTCCAATTTATATCCTGCCAAACTGTGATTAACAAAAATCGTAAAAGTTTCATATAGATCGTATTTTTTTCTATCAGGGAAATACCCAACTGTCAATTAACTCTTTTATATCGTCACACTGAAAAGTATTATGTGCTGTATATCACATCACATCCACTTTCATTTTAAACGCGTAAATAAACCATCCAGCCATCAGCCAGCTCAAAATTTCAATCGATATTTCAATCTCTGTAGTGCCGGATATAAATTTTAATACTTAGACGCATTTAAGAAATTTCTTCTTCACTCATTCATCATTTCTCCCTGACTGTTTTTCCATCTTCAATATCTCTTTTTTCCTCTCTTTTGTTAATTTTTTTACTGATCTAGACACACGTCAAATCGATGTTCTATCCCATCCACTTATCCTCCCGTGCATTCTCCATAGCTATATAGGTTCATCTCATTCTCTCTCTCTTGACTCTTGTGCTAGCTCCACACATGCGGTGGCGCACACGGCTTCGCTTGCAATATCCGGAGGTTGAATATGCCCATCTAATATTAACAGAGGTACTGCGAGGCCATAAAGCGGATAAATCGGATGGTCCAGTAAGTCAGAGCTACCCATACACTCTTGCTATATACTATATATCAAGGGGCTTCACTGTAGATATCCCTGACAAGAACTTTACTCTGTGAATTTGAACCCAATGGACTTACTAAAATGAACATCTAAACTCAAAGGTACTCTAATACTAAATTACTACTGTGCGGAATGCTTATATTACATATTATCACATTCCGATCGTAAATTAGTATTTTTTTCTGCGAATTGTACGAGAACATCCTGTCTATTTTGTTTCCCATGGGATATTTCGCATTCCACGAATACTCTTTTGTTTCTTATGAAAACAAATATAGCTCTGGATGGAAGTTCTTGGAATTTCATGTGGAATTTCATAAGAAATAAACGAGAAAAGTATAAAAATTCTTTGCTGATGAAAATCATGGCTGGTTAATTCAACAGCTTTGAAAATCAGTGTTGGCATACTCGTAAATTTGCTAAAATATTTTTCCTGAAATCTTATTACTATCTTAGAAGTAATTGAATTAAATTTATCTATAATGATTTTCCATATTTCAAAACATTATTCACAAAGAATTCCAACTGTCCACAGTATAAAATAAAAATCAAGACAAAACCGTGTGACATCACCAGAGATGAACATAAATCTCCAGTGAAATATCTCACTATATGTATGTATATATATCAATGTACGTCAGTTTTATATGAATGTATGGATATATAACACGCCGCAGATAGCAATTTACACACAATCCCTAATACCAACGATGCAATCTCAGCAGTAGCACACTCGTTTTATCGCCAGTATTTTGTTGACTGCGCACTCGTAACAATTCCATGTCCAACAAATTCCAATTTTCTTCTTTATCGCCATCTTTTTAATTAGAAAATGCAGAGAGCGTGTTCAACGATTGAACAATGCAGTTGACAACTAAATTAACTTATATCACTGCAGTTACACATGTGTCATCATGAGTTGAGTTACCAAATGAATTTTTGTGTCTCATAAGAATTAGGACTGTCTCGTCCTATGTGCTGATAATATTCGAGCTTACCCCAAATGTGCCAACGAGAAATTGTTGTCTTTCGAGAATAGTAGTCGTTAGTAATAAACTGTCTTTATCCAAGAGTTATATTAGTCACAGTTACGACCCCACAAGCACAATACATGCATACACTTATATGTAGTGGTATATGAGTTGAGGCTGTTCACATGGTTGCGTTACTTTATGGGGTCGCCACGAGGCTGACACCACTGTTCTTTAGCTGTATACATGACGTCAGAGGATAATAGGAATACGGTCTCTGCCTCACCATCCCATCATGAATACGTCGAGTCCTCGTCTCTCAACATCCTTATTCTTGCAAAGAAGTTGCAGTGCCTGCGGCGCCAAGTGTGTATCATGTATTTTATGTCAAAAATTTACGATGATCTATTTATATAATAACTATAATAAATTCTGATGTGTACTTTTATGCTATTTGATATTAGAGATATGTTTTCGTTTATAACGTTTGGAGAAATCAATGTTCCTACATGTTTTAGCTTGCTATTATTATATTTTATCAGCAGTAAAGTGAAAATTGAAAGCTGAATGTTTTCATTTTGATAGTCTGTTCTTGAACTTGGTGTTATAAATATTCCGAGACGCTTCCAACAGATTGATTCCAGGAATTACCTATCAATTGTTCTCTTCGGAATTCCCGATTTGTTTTCCTATTACTCTCCGAAATGAATTACACTGGTGACACAACCATTTACGTTGTTGTTCATTACAAAATGTTGGCTTCAACATTTCTGTATGCACTTTAGTTGAATGTCGCCATTATATTATTCATCTTAATTGGTCGCATCACAAATTAAATTTACCCGACGTTTGTTCACTTCAAATAATTATACATAGTTAGGTGGGAAATGAATTATATTCATATTTATTCGCGTGTAATAACGGAATGTATACTGTCACTCATTAAAAATTCTCTGTGATATCAGTACAATTTTAAGTTTTATTTGTCAATGATTAATCAGTTCAAGACGAGATAATTGTTATTCATAATTAGTAAAAAATAATAAATATTTTCGCCAATATTTCCATATTTTTTGATTCAATTTATAAATCTTTCTGAATGTAATAATCGTAATATTGTATCTTCGGTAGAAATCTTCTTCATGCCTTTTGTTAAAGGGACGAACTATCTCATGCTAGATAATTTTCACTTCATAAATATATCCATATTATGGACAAAATAATATCACCTCTGTCTTCCGTGGTGCGTTGCAGTGTAACAGAGTTTCTCGTGCGGATTAGAAGAGCTTTTGGCGACCACAAACAGAGGACGATGCCAGCAAAATAGGAGAGGGAGAATGACAATGTTGCAAAAGCCACATTACATATTACACGCATGGATATAACACAACCAAGTCCCATACACATGACTCCTGCATGGTGTGTTAGAATCAAAGCCCGTCTCTCCTCTACACATATTTATATCATTCCTTCGTGTATACATATTATAGCATAGGTATACACATACAGATTTTGTGGGAAACCACAGCTGCGAAAGTACCCGTGCTAAACTCTGTGCTGGTTGCATCATATTGGTGGACACTGGTCGGTACACACATATGATACAAAGAGTTGACGATGAGTTATGAATATTGGTGAGGCTCCGGGAAATTATTGTCGTACTTTAGCTTTACACGTTATGTAAAATGAGCCTTGTTGGTTTAGAGAAAATTGTGGTGGAAATACAATTCTTATCAATCCATCATTTATTTTTCTTCATTCAGAAGAATAGTACCTCGAAATTCCTGAGACGCAACTCATTATCATTAATCAATAATACAATAATCGATTATCGGCCACGATTTGTGCCTGCAGTTGGAAATGTGGTTGATATCGATGGAAAAAGGTACTGAAGAACGTGAATGTAGAATTCAGTGAGAATGATTTTTTAATTTAATGCCAATGTTTGATTGGTTTGGTGCTAAATTGTGTCCGCGTAATCATGAATAATATATATATATATATCAACAGAAGGTGTGGGTGATGTGAAATGTACCAATTGCGGTATCAGTTCGTGTCAGTCTCCAAATGGATATCTATTTGCGTTTCTCCATTACTCATGGTTTTAACCAACCGCTAAGCTACAACAACATCCGTCATATAATTACATGCAATTGACGATTGGAGATGAGGTCAATCATCAATGTGACGCCACTGATCAACTCTGTGCACATAATCGTATGGCGTATCGTAAACCGAAATAAATTTCTTGGAAAAGTATCGCACGAAATTCATTTTTGAATTTCCTCAAATTTACTACATAAGCTAGTTGTAATTAACAGAAGTTTATTGGAGGGAAAAATTTTAATTCAAGACTTTAATTCTCGTGCAATCGAGAAATAATTCATTGGAAGATTTTTTCGTTCTTCAATATTTAACATTATTAATGAGGAAAGTTTGAATGTGGAGAATAAATTGTGGGTGTGCTTGATATTAAATAACTTTGTTGGGACGAATTAAAAAAATTTATATACTCATTTATATAAATTTAAAAACTCTCGTTCACTAGCTTCGTATTATGATTGTCAAGCTGCGAATACTACAGTGCTTCTCTTTTACTTCAAATTACCTCATGTGGTGGACAGGAGCGATAAATTTGTTTGATATACAATACAAAAAATAATGGTAAACACAAGTGAATAAGTGATAGCGATAATTGAAACGAAAATGTACACATTGCACGCTGGGGTTATTTATTCATTCAAATCATTTAATCCGATGTGCAATGGTCTATGTACACACTGAACCAAAATAGAATCATTGTTTTATGATCGACATCAATAACGGAACATAGAAACGTGATAAAAATTGTGTTAATATGAGACGAAGGTGATTAAACATACGAGAAAAATTTATTTCCGAAGAAATCGTCACATGTTGCACTTCTCATTACGTTTTATGTCTCTCTTCAATATTTAATTCATGTGGGAAAATACTGAGGATGAGTGGAGAATGGTTTTCCGTTTTCTGGACTCAACCGGAAGATTGAGAAATAAATAATGGAAGAGGAATTTTTGATTTATCATTGAAACACAAAAGATAAAACTTGAATGACCCCATGTATTATCGTACAATGAAAACAAAAGTTGTCATAATATTTTTACAGGTTCTAACGATTTAATACTCGATATATTAATATATTCAACAGAAATGGAACTGCAATAACCAGCACTTTTCATATGATACTGAAATAATGGGAAATATCTATGAGCTTATATATTATGAATAATATTAATCCCTGCGATTCTTTTCCCAGAATATTTCTTTATTGCATCTAATTTAGAGCAAATGTTCGTGAGGATCTGAGCACAATAGATATCTCCTCGCCGTTTCTTTTCTTATTCCTAATGTCAAAGAAGCGGAAAATGAATCATACAATTATTCGGGTTAAATCAATGATATTCAAACGTTGAGTAAACTCGAAAATATTGGAGTATTGTGCACGAGATTTTGGTCACGTGGGAAATATTACTACTAAAGAGATTAGTTTGTGAATTGCCCGATGCCACCATAGTAATTTCCGGTAACGGAAGTATCCTCGATTACTTGTTCCATCAACATTGTGCTAACAATGAACATCACGTAACCTCAAAACTATCAAAGCACCACATAATATTATAAATGCTGCACATTGAAGAAGAATAATTCACACACATAATTATTAATTAGAAATTTCTCTATTTATCAATCAAAAAAAGTGAAATTAATTTTCCATGACGTTAATTCTTTCTTTAAATTAAAGTTTGACTTTAAAACGAATTGAAAAAGCTATTGTAAATTTACTGCCACTCAGTTATACCATCTAATATCCAAGAGAATAGAAAAAAGAAAAATGACCTGAACCAGAAACAACGATACACCCTGCTGAGTTCCGTAAATCTTCTTCCTTGGTAGAACTATTTTACCACCACAACCATCGCCACCCTGCAGAGCTTTTGCGGTCACCAATGTTCATTTATCCTACCGGAAAAGACAAAAATAAACATTATAAAAATAAAAAGTGTAAATTCCGTAGACTAAATAACATTGGACAACACACACCAACTCTTCAGTCACTACACTATCCCCATAAATAATTCGCAGCGAGTAAATTTCATTCTTCTTTCAAAATGATTGAGTACCATAACACCACATGATTAATTCATCAAGATCATCCAAACTAATTCATCATTCAATGTTCATTCCAGTGCCCATTTTTACCTAAATCCAAATAAAAAAAAATCCCTTCTTCACTACAAATTCCACGGAGTAGTCAGCTTGGCATGTTTTTTCCGGTCATAAACAATCGCCCTTCTTAAATTACCTAAAACATCGCAGCATTTGCTGAGAGAAAAAAAATTGAACGATAAAACCCTCGAGAGCACTTTTTTCCCTTCTTTTTTTATCACTTTACGCTATCAACTCCATTTAATTGATCAACCAAAGCCCTCTGCTTTTTTTCTTTCTTCACTTTATCGCACTTATCCCATACAAATAGTCGACACCATCAGGTGAAGCACAAACGATAAACGCTCTTGTGTTAATTAGCACGACACATATACATGTATTATGTCTGACTAAATATTCTCTTTTCCACTGCGGCTACATCTTCAAGATACTTTTCTCATTTCCGTTGGTACATACGGCCGAGCTACAAATATTTTCGCTTCCCTTTATTTTCTCTCTCCATTTCTGTTCCTTTTATTCCATTTTCTTGCTTCTCCACATCGTCTAGTTCTTCGTCCTTCTGTCCTTCTTTCAGTCTACTTCCGCTCGGATTCACGGAAAGCTTTCACACCGTTGTCGGCCGCTTCAGAGGAGCTTAAGCCGTGTGAGCGCACTCACACACCTTTACGAACACCGTAAAAGATTTCCCAGCCGCCAAAGAGAAAATCCTCGGTATCGAATTCCTCATGGTTCCCATTTTATTCTCTTCTCTTTATTGGCGCAGCGCAATTGTGGGAGCTGCTGACAACAGACAATTGATCTTGGCCAATTGGAAAACGTTCATGAGAGAAGAATAAAAAGAAAGAAAAATTTTGAAAGAAGAAAAGTTCGCATTTTAGAAGTGGAATAAGGTCCTTCTCACATTTTTTTATAATTGAACCTGGCCCATCGTTCAGAGTATCATCATTAAAATCGAATTATAATTGATTCAATGGGAAAATTCCTCCAAGGAATTACCATTGCTTTCATTTCAACAGTCATCTCATTTGCCCGAAATCACGCTCTGTACAATCCAACAAATCTATTCCTGCTTCATATTTAAATAAATAATTGTTAATTGTGTGGAACTCCATTAATTGTGCCAACTATGCCGCCATCTAATGCAATTAATTCAATTTAATTCGGACCCAATGTCCCATAGCTTTATTGATCGTACGCTGTTTCCAAATCCCTGTGTACTGCCGAGCTTACTAGTAGACAATTGTTCGTGTAACTGAAATATATCGAGAGAAATATCAATGAGCAAATTTTCTTCCAACGATCAGAATTATTTTTGCAAGCGAAGAACAAAATCATTCTTCCATTCATTCTTTCATACTTGAAATTGTTCTTTTTTTATCATAATTAATACGTTCATTTCTAATGGGCTTTTATTCTTAATGAAAAACCTTCGCTATACGAATACAAGAGAAGAGCTCTGTGGTTTGTGTGACACTGTTATATATATGAAACTGTTCCCGATTCGTCTTCACGTAATCCCGTCGGGATTCGATGGTGATAAGTTGCGTTCGGGGGTGAAGACGATGTCTGAAACTCTAGTGAGATTTCCAAGTCCGCCGTTAATTGTGTTTACTATATAAGTTCAGATATACGTATATATGTTATCATTGTGCTCGAAATAACTCCAATTTCGCCAAGGATAGTGAAAAACTTTCCAATATCTCAGATTCAGATGGAGTATTGCACAAACTTTGTAGAATAATTGTGAGATTTATATTTGTTTAGTGCTTGCAATTGCGAGTTAATTAATTCTTCATATTCTTCAGTTGAATTCATCTGCAGGATATTATCATAAATGAATCTTGGATCAATTTTAGAATTTCCCAATCAAGCACTGGAGTGGCCCAACCTTTATTTGATCAATCTTTTTACATCGCTTTTTCACGATCGCATTTTTATGTTTTCCCATTACTTCCACAGCTACATTTTTTCTCATTTTTTTTTCACTTCATTTACTCGGCAATTCCTTCTATAGCTTACACAGAAGTGACAACATTCTTCAAAGAACCACGTCATGAAGCTGTGGACTCATAAACTTAAGACGATAATGCGGTGAATTTTTGTGAGGATTAGTCTGAATTGAACTCGAGTGGCCGAGTGACTTTTGCCGTACATTCGAGGAAATTTTACGGTTTGAAAAATGTAGAAAGACAAAAGGATGTTAGTGAGTTAGTCTCCTCATATGAAACTTTTTTATGAGACCATCTCATTTTTCGTTCACTCTCTGAATCATGAAATATATCCAATTATTCACATGGACGAAATTCGAAAAGAAAAAAAAAAAAGCAGAAGAAAAGGTACAAAGAACAACGCTATTCGTCATAGAATAAAATGGGAGATGAGAGAATAATATTATCATAAGTGATTATATTTTAATTACTAATCGGTGAAATTTTCCATGTACTCAAACATGGCTAACACAACAATGCAAATTGTTTATAATTTTTTTTATATGACAGAGGTGGTGAAATGACTTTTGTATTCCGCGTATATTCTCGGCACTTGAATTAACATATTCTGCATATTTGCTATGAACATGGTCACACCCTCTCCCATTTTCTTTCTTTCTTGTACCACCCCACTGCACCCTTTCAATTAGCCGGTAAATGACTACGAAAAAAAAGCTCTCTGGAGCATAAACGAATTGAGTGCTTCATGCCTCGACACGTCGCGGAAATTCCCCATTATTATTATTAGTAGTGGTGGAAGTGGAAGTAATAACAAGGCGAATAAAAAAATTGAAAATAATAATTACATTAAAAATGAAAAAATACTTCTTTCAAGAGGGTTTCATTGACCTACTTCACAGAGTCAAAAATTAACCAATTTTCCTTTCATTCTCTTATAGTCAGCCCTTATTTTTATCATTTTGTAATTATAGACTAAAGAAAATATCACAAATTTCTTACTTCTTACTTATATAGCTGCATTCCATGACTGTAATGATTCCTCACCGACATATGTGAGTAGATACATCTATATGTTCGTATTGTAAGGGATTTGAATAAATCGAGAACGTCGAAGAGGCTTCTGAATTTGAAATGACTCCACCTATCAATGTACCCACGCGCAGTAGGACACAGCCAAGTCACGTATAAATCTATCAGAGAATTAGATTTCCTTCCAGTCATCCGTTCCGGCTCACTCTCCCTCACTCACTTCCGTGAACGCTTGGCAGGGCCAGTGAATTTCCGGCGTTTCCATCACATTCACAGATACAGGCAGTCAGGCGGGCCCATACGTTCAATTTTCCCTTATGATATTGCAATAATAATCGATTTTCACTCGACCCCTTAATATATAAATCGACTATAATCGCCAAGTACTTCATATAAATTTCATTTCATCTTTTCATATTTATCCATGAGATTCCAATGATTGAACAGATATATAATAAATGACAGTACTGACACGATATCTCAAGATTCTGTTCATTGAATCGGATTGAAAATAATCTGATTGAATTACGGCCGAACCCTCTATGGAAACAAAATTTCTACCAGCACTTTGAATTTGAGAACTTTCGGAATATATTATAAAATTTTGTGCACTGATGAATTATTAACTATTGCGGTAAACATCCATCGATCTATTCATGTATATATAGATGTGCATAACTGTATGGCATAGATAACATTCCATTGGCTTCAATAGTTAAATTGGGTTTAGAAGCCTTCATTGTGTACTACCATGAACACACCATGAACAAGCTTACCATAGCCAAATAAAATTAATAAGTGAATTAAAACGATAACAATTTGTGTCAATTTCATCAACCATTTCATCACAATTTAGTGTCACAAGCCTTCGCGTTTATTGTGATATAGTCCGCTGCCTCAATGATTGTTATTATTTAATTATATTTTATAATCATACCGCGGAAATTTACATTAATATCAGACGTTGTAGTAGTTTAGTGGGCTTTCGCAAGCATGATGATACAGTCAACACAGTCAGCAAACACAGTTTCACTGAGAGCTCTTGTACCACCCCTCCAGGGCTTAAGGAAAAGCTCAACTACCTGTTCATATGCGCTCCCTTAAATTCCATGATGGATTACATGACGAAGTCAAAAGAGAGAGTGGAAACGACGGCTCCTTTGTCGTCATTTTAATTATCGCAATACTAAGCTTGATTTATGTGCTTTGGGTTAAGAATTGGGGTGTCAGCGAGTTGGACGTATTTTGGGCATTTTGGATGTTTGAATTAGGAACATACGATGAAGGAAAAAATTACAATATTAAATCAAGCTTAAATGTTGTTAACAATGTCCACTTCCATCAGATGTGTGGAAGAATAATTATGATACATTATATTTATTCATGAACGACGCGATGGAGTAATGTGTGTGCTTGGAAAGTCACGCAACATTTCGCGTCCCATGTCATGCTTTAATGCAATTATTTTCATGAAGCCACAGTTATGATTTTCCTCGGATTAAAGCTTCCAAACACTTGATAATTATGTTTCAGATGTGTAGACATTTATTAAAATATTCTATAGAGGTGAGTATATGTTGTGTTTTGTTTCCATAAACAAGTTTTAATACTTTGGGGGAAAAAAATAAATTTATTACAAGCTTCGACATATGAAAAATGAGAAATTTCCTATATTACTTTTATTTTTGTCTTGTTATAGCTTACACGCGCCCATATTGTACCGTAAATCAAGAAGTACCCCACTGATAATACATAAATTATTATTTTTATCCATAATCCCCGTCGAACTCTGTTGCAATTTCAATAATCCAATACATAATCTACTTAATTCAGCGATTAAATTTTTTGTTAAAATGTTTTTTCAATAAAATTAAATATTGTAAAAAATAAAAGATTTTCTAAATATGTATGTATATGCTACAGTCATTTTGAAGCATGGAGGGTCATGAAATTCTTGAAGCTTTTAAGACTTCTTAAAGCTTTTAAGTAGCCCCACTTCTCTCACAGTTTCCTCTATATATGTATAAATATATTGCAATATATATAGGGTTCTTGTTTCTTTTGTGAGCTCCCTCGAGACGACCGCATATTATCCTTGTGCTTTTCGTTTGAAAACCCACGAAAGAGAGTCTTGTTGGCAGCACACTACTATCAGATCTTTCTCTTCTCTCTTATATTTCCCACCCGTACACTTTTCACAACCCCCTCAACCAATAACTTCTCTTTCGTGTTTCTTACACTTTCTTCATCTTTATATATGACAATCCGTTGTACAATACACCGTAGGTATTGTGGACTATGCCGAAATTCAATTTGAATACTATCCACATATTCTTACGAGTCATAACCTCCGCTGAGTCAACAAAATTGCATGTAAATATTGTTTGGATAATATAATACAAAAAGTTCAGTGTCACACGAAAAAATTTAATTTTCTCACAATTGTTTTCCACCGCATCACATAAAGAATTCTTTTGTATTTTATAAAATTGGAAATGGCAAACAACAGGAGAATAATAAATGGAATATTCTCTGTAAATTCAGGTAAACTACTCTCAGTGTTGGAAAATTATCGAATAAAGTTTACAACGATGTCTTCTGTTTTGTAATAAATAAATAAAGTCATATTAGTGCATCTAATAAATTGATATAATGCCAATGAGCACTTGAAATTTGTATTTCAAGTGATAAAAAGTTTGAAGAAAGAAAAGTTTTGATGGCAGTCTGTCAGATCCTCGTGTTATTCATAAAGCAAACTGCATCAGGTAAAAATGTCTTCGGCATGGTTAATCCAATGCATTCTATGATTATCCATTGAATTATCGATAAAAATGATATTTCCAACGCAGATACCCAAAATATCTTGCTGTTATACGACTTCAAATGTATAAGAAGCTCAACCATACATTTGAATTTTCAGTGTATGTTTTCAAACAATAAAAAATGGTTATAAAAGTAGAATAATAAAATGAAAAATAATTAAACTTCTGATGTAGACTGCATTTCTATCAGAAAACCAAAAAGTTTAAAATAAATCGCTTCGATAATGCTGAGGGAGTAAAACTCAGACTAATATATTATTCATGACGAAACTTGCGTCATAAAATGATCTCACTCCCTTTCTTTGTCTTATTTTCTTCAAGCATTCCATGGTATATGGCATGAAAAACGTAGAAAAGCGAGTGAGTTGCTTTCTGACTTTCACGATAGATGCAATTTTCCATTTACACAACCTTACTCGTCTCAACCTACTTCGAAATCGTTCACCCATATATATGTATATTTTTTTTATTCTATCCAATATATTACCGCACGATCACGTTTTAGTTTTGTAATATCGAAAATTGAAAACGATTTGACTTTGCGTGTTCAATATAATCAAATAATCATTCAGGTCAGGGGTGTCAGTGACTGTTAGAATTTACCCTCAATGTTATTAATAAAATCTCACTTTATATTGATAGACATCAATGGAAAAAAAAAGGGAAAAAGTCTTTGTCTGGGGGAGTGATAAAATTAATTAACAAAGCAAAGAATTAATTTCATCACATGACATATTTTGATGTATTGAGGTTGGGCATCCAAAAAATGTTGAACAATCATTCTAATGGCGTCGCACAAGCCTTTCTGCCATCTCGGAACTGATGGGAAAATTGGTGATTTACAATCAAAGTTCTCATGACTGAAATCTATAAGTGTAACTATGTCATTGATTCCACTATAATTTATGAATGTAATTTTCAATCTTGCATGCTAAATCCACGTAATTAAAGAAAAATGCTGTGTGTACATGCACGATATTATGAAATCATCAAGTATTTAATAATAACATACATAAATTGATAGATATGGTACAATAGTTATCACTGAGTTGATAACAGAAACATTATTAAATTTATTCGAAAAATTTCACATAATCAAGTATTAAAAATTATCCCAGACTTCGAATTAATTATTATAATCAAATTTAAAATTCTCTAATCGAAAACTGTTATTTATTACTTAATTACAAAATTATTCCTGAAGCTATGCAGAATGACGAACTAACTGTTTGAAGGAAAACATGAATTGGATTGTTCGTGATAATTTTTCAATTATCGTTTTTCAATCACTATTACATTATCATGAAACTACTTACAATTTGCGCCATCAATTATCACAAAATTCGAACATACTAAACAATATAATATACGTTACAATATAAACGCCCGATAATGCCACATATAATGGCAGTGTTGAAATTCATATTGGAATCCCATGAGTGTGTGCATTGAACTTGAGAGCGAAAGTACTGGCAGGATAAATACACCAGCATGATATGTAGCTGACGAGAGCAACGGTAAATTTCTAGTGCACTTTAATATGTGAGCAACAGGATGACTGCATGCAATGTGTACGCTTTCATGTACTTCCATATCTATGTTGGTGTATACTCCATATCTAAATTGTAAGCTTCATAAATCGCAATTAATTTAATGCGGGTTGCATGTTTGGAGAAATAACTTTGTCATCACCTTGACGAGTCTCAGGTGAGATTATATATACACATACATTTGACTTCTAAACGTGGCACGTTCCAATATAGTTTGTTTCTCCCCTGTGTTTGCTCATCTTTTTGAAGACGAAATAAAAGCAAATAAATAAATAAATTATGATGGAGTCAAAGGAGAAACAAAAGAGAAAGTAAAAGAAACAGACAAATACACATAAATACCCTCAGTAAAATTTTCTGGACACGATGTAATGAAATATAGAAAATGTGTGGTAAATAAACTCGCTCGAGTTGGAGGGATGAATCAAGGGGGTGAGAAGTTGATAAAAGTAATAGCGTAAAAAATTTTAGGGGAGGACAAATTTTTTCCTTTAGATATTTGTCGACATTTCATTTATTGAATAAATAGTGAGAATATTTTTCTCTTTTCTGTTTTTACGTCATACCTTTTTTCTTCTCTTTGTTATTGAAGGGCGAGAAGAAAGTATGAGAAATGCTGAGAGGAGCGAAAGGGAAATGAATGCCACGATCGATTAAGTATACGTCAAGTTGAGCACAGTTCAAGAGAAAAAGGAGAAAAAAAAATAAGAAGAAATAAAGGCAAGAAAGAAAACAAAGGCCATAATAACAATTAGCTTGACGCTTCTGTTCTCCATGATCTTAGAAATTCGTGTTCAATCTAGAGAAGAAGGTTGTGGCAGAAAAGGTGAGTAAATACGTGAGAAAAAA
>JAPYZF010000497.1:0-100572 GCA_030523045.1 Meteorus cinctellus | reverse complement strand
TCAGGTTGGGTTGGAACAGCGCAAATGCGCCTGCGCGAGTGGTTTAGTATAACACCGTTCGGGTTACCACAACCCGAAAACGAAAAGAACATAGCCCTGATTGAATCACTCCAAACCCAAAAGAACAGGGCCCATATTTGGTCGACTATATTTGCTGTGTTGATCTCATTTCATATTCATACATAGAACCTGAGATATCCTGATCAGGATTTATCATTCGAGACGATTTGTTTCATTGTCAAAGCCCAATATTAGTAGTATTTGGAGTAGTTAATAGCATGTGAATTAAGCATTGAAAAATGATGTATTTCAAGTGGTTTTGAATGCTAATTTGAATCAGGGATATATTACACGTACCCCTGGTTCGAAGTCTGTATACGCAACAATGTATTTCATCATTTCTCAATTACTCATTGTGACCCTCACATACTTTCTCAAACAGAAATACTGAGTAAGAACATGGATCCGCATAGTATGCAATGATGAAGTAGAGTTTAGACAATGATGAAAATGAAAAACTTTGCAAACTCCGAGTGCAATCGAATAACGAGATGCCTATGAGAGAACGACCGAGCATATAATTATGTGGATTAATTCTGCAGTACAATACATATTTTCCATGAAATTCAACATTTTTCTTTATACAGACGAAAAAAGTGTCACAGTATTTTTATACTGTTGTTTAAATTTTTTGAAACTCCGTCATCTAAGATAATATAAGATCTTATATATTATCTTACCGTCATCCTAATACAATTAACCCATTACAATCTTCGTATCCGTCGGAGCGCTACCTACCATACCAACATTGATATGTATGTTTGGCACACGAGCAATTGTGAATTTGGAGGTTATAAGACTAGTTCAGACGGAAAGATGAGTGACTAGGAGAGATAAAAAACATGTTATAATTGTAGAATGGAAGAATCATCTATCCGAGGTTAAATTCTGCTCTATCTTTTCCTCACCTGCACATCATATAAAGTTTATGATAACGAAACTGATTCGCCATGAATAAATACTTTTTGTCTATTAAATGTCATGGGGTAAACAAACTTTATCGTTCCATGAGCACAGTTAAGAAACAAAGTCCATCACAGTATTGTATAGAACTAGTTCGGTACTCGTCACCACCATATTCTTGATAAACAAATGCACGAATATTGTATCAACTCATTTGTATTTCAACTTCAGAAAATACGAATATGAAAATTACCTCTGTACACTGCTATTACCTGAAGACGTGAGAGCTGCTGCATTTGCCGTTAGAGCGTTCAATGTTGAAATTGCAGGTATTCAAGATCAATCAAATGAAGTTGCTATCAGGGATATGAGATATAATTTTTGGAACGACGCACTTAAAAGGATTTATGATAATACACCACCACAGGCTCCAGTACCATTACAATTATCCAGGGTGTGTATCGTATAATTTCAATATTTTTGACGAAGAAATTAGAATGAATACTCGTTTTAGATATTACAAACTCATAAATTGTCGAAGCATTATTTCCAAAGACTTCTGGATGCCAGATGGAAGAAATGGCAAGTTGTTTCATTCGATGATTTACCAAGCGTTGAACAATATTCAGAGGATACAGTTTCACTGATTAATTATCTATTACTGGAAGCCAAAGGTATAAAAAATGTTCATCTTGATCATGTCGCTAGTCATTTAGGAAAAGCACAAGGAATTGTTACGTCAATCAGATCAGTGCCACACCATGCTCAAAAGAGGATCATGATATTACCAAAAGATCTTATGGTCAATTATGGTGTATCTTCGGAATCTATCTTCAGAGGAGAATCCACTAAGGGATTGAGCGACATAATTTTCGCAATGGCTTCTAGAGCTAAACAACATCTTGATAAGGTGATATTTGAATACTTACCATGGAAATAATGGTTATTTGAGGATTTGTTCGTTTATTTCAGGCACGATCACTGAAAAAGAATCTCCAGCCGGAAGAGGCGGCTTTTTTTCTACCAGCTGTGATTGTTGATAGGTATCTTGTCAAATTGCAGCATGTAGATTTCAATATTTTTTCTCGTGAACTTCAGAGGAAAGAAAATATGCTCCCATTTCATTTATTGTGGGCGAAATTATTTTCTAAATGGTAATACATGTAAATACAATTGATCATGACAAAATGAAAGGTTGTAGAATATAATTTAGATTCCCCCAAATATTCAACACTATTTCATGTAATAATAGTACTCTGTATAGGTTAATACAGATTATTTTAATTGGGTGAAAATTATGTTGGAAAATATACCTAAGCCTACATAGGCATTCTACGAGTTTATTTGGATATATAATGAACTTTGTTTGAATTTTGAATACTTGCTGGCGCTGTTGCCAGCACACCCGCAATTTTTTTATCACATATACTCTATGGAGAAATGATCGACTGTGGTAATTCCTTGATAAATCGAATATATATAACACAAACATTCTCTGTACAATAACATATACGGCAGTACACGTGACAGCGAATTGAAATGTCTGTGTGCATACATATAATGCTTAATACATATGTCATATATGCGTGTCATAAAAATCGATCCTATATAACAATATAAGAGAGCGGGGTGTCAAACTGTGTTATGAATCGGAATATTGTCTGAATAGGGAAACGAACTCATTAACACACAAAATTGAGTAGTGAAATAGTACAAATAGGGTTGTCATAATGCAAAGTGTAATAAATTCAGTCAAAGGCACTGCACTCGGTGTGGCTGAATATCTAACCCCAGTTCTCAAGGTATTAATTAGTTGAAATTTCAAAAATTATTGTACGAACTATCAGGCTCTAATTTATCTCATCCTCCTGCGGCAACTCATCATCAATTTCTTATAGGAAAGTAAATTTCGTGAAACGGGTGTTTTAACTCCTGAAGAATTTGTCGCAGCTGGAGATCATCTCGTACATCATTGTCCTACTTGGCAATGGGCAACGGGTGATGAAGATAGGACAAAACCATACTTGCCGAAAAAAAAACAATTTTTGCTAACTCGAAATGTTCCCTGTACCCGAAGATGTAAACAGGTATCTACGATGCATTGTATACCATATTCGTAATCTCACTTTGGCCTAGAGCATGTCATAACTTTCCTCATATTTTTTGTTTCTCATCGTGTTAAAGATTGAATATTGTGATGAACAAGAGCGTATCATTGAGGCCGATGATCCTGAGGGTGGGTGGGTTGATACTCATCATTATGACACAAGTGTCGGAGGAATTGATGAAAAAGTCTCAGAAATGACATTGGATGATGCTCAATCTCCAACAGCGTCAAATCCCGACGCCGACGATGATGATGATGAAGATGACGAAGAGGCTGCTGACATGGAGGCTTTCGAAGTCAGCGGCATGTTAGACGAACAAGATAAGGTATATTCTTATTATATCTTGTGTATATCCATCCGTATATGCAAAATGTATAACTGTCATTGTTCAGTATGCTGTTGAAACAAGGATGACACCGGGAAAAGAAAAACGAGAAACATTTCCAGAGGGTGAAATAATTCATACTAGGACATACGATTTACATATTACTTATGACAAGTATTACCAGACACCAAGGTTGTGGCTTTTCGGATATGACGAAAATCAAAAACCACTAACTGTCGAAGAAATGTATGAAGACGTGAGCCAGGATCATGCAAAGAAAACTGTTACGATGGAAACTCATCCTCATTTACCGGGTCCGCCTATGGCCTCAGTACATCCATGCCGGTAAAGCACAATGATTTTTGTGTAATTTCGTTTTGCCGCCATTCAAATGTTTTCACACAATTACTTTTCAATCAAATATATTATAACAAATCATATTCCAGGCATGCTGAAGTAATGAAAAAAATAATAGAAACTGTGATGGAAGGCGGCGGTGAACTCGGTGTTCACATGTACCTCATTATATTTCTCAAGTTTGTTCAATCTGTTATACCAACTATTGAATATGACTATACTCAAAACTTCATGCTGTCAACATCGAGCTAAAGAACAACTTAGGAGAAATTCGAAAAACACGAAAGAAAAGATGGGAGATATCTAGCCCATATACATTGCCGCTATGAAACATTTTTACAAATTTATACCTCATACGTCTTTGCAGCAAATTTCATCAGTGATATATGATATTATTGTGTTGTATTCATTTTTTTCCTACAAATCGACCATCGAACTAAGTGTGTTGTTTGTAATGATCGGAGGCTTTTGCACTGAGCCGTACCAATTGCTGCACTCATTAATGAGGAATATTCTTCTCTGTATATGCTTTGAATATGCAGAGATAATAAAAACAGCACATATCGGCAGAGAGAATTTTTTTTCCATACATTGCACACTCGCATATACATTCGTATATATATGCTATTTGTAATCATAATGCAAGAAACATATATATATATATATATGTCTCTGATTCAAAATAAACATATTACTATCACTTACATATTACAGAATGGATGATTTCATTGTGAGAGTTAATTTTTTTGTCAGTATAAATACGAAGAAATGCATTTGTTTTATTTACAAATCAGAAATATTGGTGTGCATTTATATGCAATCCATATGATGATAATACATTTATGACGGCATTATGAACTGTGTACCTTACAATTCGAAATATTTACACAGAGGGAATATTGACATTGAAATGCTTCACTGATGTAATTCGTTAGTTTTCGCAGCATGTAAACCAGAAAATGAAATAAAATTCTTCTTGACTATAGAAAATTTCAGCACATTCCGGTGATGACTTTGCCCATATTATATTAGTCGATCCGTATGCTCTTTGCCACATACAGTTTGCCATTGGTGCAATTCTTTTCATTAATGTAATAAAAAAGATAATATATAACTGAAAAACAGAATGTAGTAGAGACAAAAACCAAATCCTCCCTAAACTATAGTCAGGTACTCCGAAGTTAATTGCGATGGATCAACATGATACGAAGTAACAAGCCGTACTTTCTGCCCATCTTGAGTTGTAAATTCAATTGCTTGTTCGTCATCGGCCATATCTTCCGAACCATCGTTTGTCATTTGGTTCACGGCAACACCTGTCGCTTGATCGTCTGAACCCGCAAGTACTTTCACAACCGCATCAGTATTATCTTGGGACGAAGATGTCGCAATCACTGATGTTCCTTCACCGTTTTCCATACTATCAATCGAATTAATGTCGATCCCTTCATGTACATGAACCCCCAATTGCTCAGCCAATTCTTCTGACACAATCCCCGAATGAACGCGTATTGTCTGGCCATCATTTAATTGACTCACAAATTCACCTTGTGCCAATAATTGTCGAGCATCTTGAATTGATAAAGGAATTGGATTTCCATCTTCATCTGTAATTTGTAACTGCAGATTTTGTTCGTCTAGTGCAATACCTATATGGTCATCTGTTTGTCCAGTCGAGTGCATATCATGTTTCGCAATCAATTGACTTTCCTCAATGTCCAATGTTGGCAAAGATTCTCCGGCTCCAACAGTTTCTTTATCTTCGATCATACCAAAATGTAATGTTCGTGATTGATTTGGATCGTCAGGGTCTGGATACGATACATAAATTATTTGCTGCCTCCCGTCCTCTGATCCTTCATCAGTGGCGATTACTTGAGTGATATGAGTGTCAAGTGGATCATCCTCATCACCTTGGGACGTGGGTAATATTTGCCAGAGCTCGGCGTCCGGCGAAGATTTTGACAAATCATTATTTATAGCCAAAACTTTATTTTCTCGGTGAACTTTTTTGTGTTTCGTTAAATTCGAGCAGTCAGCAAAAGCTTTACCACATATTTCACAGGAATATGGCTTCTCGCCGGTATGTAGACGCAAATGTTTTTTCAGAGCCCATTGCTCAGTAAAACCGCGATTGCAATGAGAACACTGGAATGGACGTTCACCTTTGTGCCTTCGTACGTGACATTTCCATGTGTCTTTGTGCAAGAAACTCTTGGCGCAGAATTCACATTTCCATGGGCGTTCTCCTGTGTGTCGCTTCACATGTAATTTGAATTGTGATGAAGTTGTAAATTTACGGCCACAATGATCACATGAAAACGGTTTTTCACCTGTGTGAATACGCATGTGTTCTTGAAGATTTCCATTTTGCGAAAAGCTTTTATTACAAACTTCGCAGGTGTACGGTTTATGACCATTGTGCCAACGATGGTGTAATGTCAGGCTTGTTTTATGTGCAAATTGTTGGCCACATTTCTCACATGCATATTTTTTCTCGCCAGTATGCGTTAACTGATGATTAATCAAGTTTGCTTTGGTTTTAAAACTCGAATTACAAGATTTACATACGTACGGTCTGTCGTCAGAATGAACGAGCTGATGGCGCTGCAACAATTGTTTGTGTTTAAAACTTTTTCCACATTTGTTGCAAACGAACCTACGGCCATTATTATGCTCCGCTTCTTTATGATAAACAACTGAACTAGGATGGTTTAATACTTTGCCACAAATATCACAAGCAAATCCTTTTTCAATTTTTGATGTATCATGCGTCAATAAATGACTCTCCAATGTGGATTGATAGGGGAATGTTCTATCACAAACACTACATGGGAATAGCTTTTCAGGCTCATGTATTCTCATATGCATTTGGCAATCATCTTTCGTATCAAATTTCTCATCACATTCATCGCAACTAAAAGTATAAACACTCTTTATCGGCTTTGCATTCTCCGATAATTCTATATTCCACTGCTCCTCAATTTTCATTTCAGAGTTTTTCAACTTTTCAGGAGGTCCCTCTGGCAACATTGGTGAAACATCATCGCTTATTTTTCTTATGTCTTCTTGCAATGAACTCTTCTCAGGAAGCGCCTTAATAATCTCTTCACCAACATGACCAGTAGTTTTTTGATGTAGTGTAAAATTGTCAATATTCGTAAATCGTTTATTACACTCTGAGCATTCATATCTAACACTTTTATGGAAAGTTTTGTGCATAATGTACCGACTACGTTGTAAAAACCCGCGACCACATAAATTGCATGTGAATCTGGTTTTCTTTCGACGTAATTTCGGTCTGCCGCGGCCCCTACCTCGATTAACAATGACCAATTCTCCTAGGTCCTTTCCCTCCTCAGTTTCCAAGTGTCCTATTACTTCTTCGTTTGCATCAGTAACCGGGACATTCAATTGTTCCTCGGTATCATCATAATCACGATCGACTTCTTCATCTTCTTCATCGTCTATTACACCTTCTTCTTTGAATATTCGTTCCAATTCTTTCCCCTGAACTGCTTCAGAGAATCGTTTAGGAACTTTCCGTTTTCGTCGGCGTCTCCCATCTCCATCAATTTCATCTTCTTCGTCTTGTTTATCATCTTCACCTTGACTACCACCATCATGAACCACCTCTTCGGCTTCTTTTGTACCGCCTTCAGCATGAACTTTTGGTGGCCGACCACGTTTTCGTCTTGGTTTAGCCAAACCTTCCATTTGCAAACTCATGTCATGTTCAGTTGCGTACATGGATCCATCGGGCATAACTGAAACAATGGAAAATTCGGCGTCAACATCTCGAGTGACGAAGCAAAGAATTCAAAAATATGATTAATAAAAATAAATCATACTCTTGATTATGATCTGTTGCTCATATCTATCTTCAGGATCTTGTTGTTCATAACCATCGAGCTCTGGTGTTTCGATCGACAATTCTGTATTCTCTCTCTCCGCTCGAAGACGTTCCCGATCGGCTTTTCGTTGTTGCTCTTGCTGTTGTTTCCACAATTGGCGAATTCTTCGTTGTCCGTCGACCAACAAATCGAAGAATTGTATTGTTGCCTCCAGTTGAATGTTACAACCAGGGCAAATTGTTCGGGGTAATTTTCCATCATTTCTTATCTGCAAATAAATAATAATACTAAATAGAATATGACAATAATTAAAATTTTCATTTGTTCAAAGTGTCAATTGTAAGACGATTTGGGGTTATGTCATGTAAATCAGATAAAGAGTTATTAGAGAATTGAACTTGAATCGAAAATTCATTGTGAGCGTTTTTTTCTTTGCATTGATAATGAATTCATAAATACTTTTGATTTGTGTAGTATGAAGTTTATGATTGTGCAACGAAAATCAGTGTAGTCCCCATATTGTTATACAATAGGAAGTCAAGTTGAATCCTGAATTTGTAAAATAATATTTGTGTACCTTGAGTGGCAAGTAGCGATTGACCATTGTGCTTAAATCTGGCTCTTCATCGCCGCCACCATACAACAATTCTCCATTATTATTATCCTCGGCACATAAACGACAAATAGTCGAATCGTAAAGTGATACCTCCGCCATTATTGCAGATCTAATGATGAACGATGGCTCTCCGACAAAACGTTTGGGGGTTCCCAACCTTCGTCAATAATAATAATAATCTCAACCCTTCTTCTCTCTTATGTGATGAATTATTCTATTTTATCGGATCAACATCAACGCAGCTATTTGAGATAGAATATAATCCATGTTCAACTAAAATTTACACCACGTGAGATGGTACTTCATGATTTTCATGTAAATGAGCTTTCCCTAAGACCCTAAATAATTTGAATCGAAGAGAAAAATCTCGTTTTACACCAACGGTAGCCATGTGCAAGGGCAATCGACAACCAGACATTACAATGGATATTTACGTATTCAATTGCAATTCGCGTCCATACCTAATGATGTAATAGTGAAATAAAGTGAGCAACAACGCAATTTGCTTTCATTCAAGTTCGATCTCTATGGCGCGACAAACATATCAAACCATCTCTCCGTCGGTATGGACAGTTATAATCCTGATGCAAAATCAGTGCCATTACTGAATTTTGCCCAGTTAACTTACTGTTAAATGACCTTCAATATCAAATTTTTCGATATTCGATAATGGAACGCCACAAGTGATATTTATGATATCAAAAGAAATCCACATTTACCAAATTCCAAATAATCAACCACATTTCTATTGTTTTGGATCGGAGGATCGCCGATTTTATTTAAACATATATTTTGAATACGTTTCCGCGAAATACAATTTATTTAAATGAACATTCAACGCCCAAACCATTCATTATTATAGGCGGATAAATTTGCGGGTTCTTCACTGCCATCAACAGAATCGAAGGTGAGAATAACTAACATCTCCCATGTGATGGATTAATAGAAATTGTTTATATCATCGGTCGAAGTTTATCCATACAGAGCACAACTATCACGTTTATCGCAGTGAAATAACACCATCGTGGTTTGTCCATAAAGAGCAAATATGCACTTTTAGTTCAAGAAGTGAGCACTGGCAGCAACTGTACTGGTACTCACTCATTCTCACTCACTATCATCTCTTTTCCGGCAAGTTAGCGAGACTCGCCATCGTTCACCGTGACATCGTCAGAGAGGATAACTGCTGTTTTACTCACATTGAGAAATTCATTACTTGAAATTATACTCAACCATGGCTAACACTTATCTCAACAGTCCCAAAGGTCTTACTGACTTGAATGCTTATCTCGTCGATCGAAGTTACATTTCAGGGTAAGTTTCTTTTTTTTTATAACCGGTGAATTATTAACCCCTCTAGTACACGTGCTGGATTTGTCGGCGAAAAATTGTTCTACATAGTTTTCAGTGGCATTAGCCCGCACATCTTCGCGATCTCCTCGATCTTTGGGTCCATCGTCTTCTCACGATACAATAGTTTTGATCTATTTACATTGCTAGCGAATGAGGGAGAAAAATTCCCAACACCTCCATACACATTCCACAATATGTCCCATTCACATTGTCACGATTATTACTGTACTCTATCTTATCTTTTTGTTCGCATTAATTATCACATATAAGCCCATAATACGCGTATTGTTACGCCTTGTATATTTTTGATACCTTCACTTTCGGATTTTCTTCAATTGCATTCAGCTTGCAATCGTTACAAAAGAATTGCACATTTTGATACAGTATTCATTGTAATGTGCTGTGTTGAAATTGACATTCCAGATGGCAGCCATCTCAGGAGGATGTGGCCGTATTTGAGGCACTGAGCAAACCCCCCACATCAGCGAACCCCCATGCTATGAGATGGTACAATCATATCAAATCTTATGATTTGAAGAAGCTTCCTGGTGAAAAGAAAATTCCTGCAGCACTGAGTGATGGTGGTGCGCAAGCTGCTGTGGTGTCCAAACCAGCTGACGACGACGACGACGACGTAGATCTTTTTGGCTCTGATGAGGAAGAAGATGCAGAAGCAGCAAGAATCAGGGAAGAAAGACTGAAAGCGTATGCCGAGAAGAAATCAAAGAAACCGACACTCATTGCGAAATCAAGTGTTCTCCTTGATGTAAAACCATGGGGTGATGAAACGGATATGGAAGAAATGGAAACGAAAGTTAGATCTATTGAAATGGATGGACTCGTGTGGGGAGCGTGTAAGTAACTGCGTCTCGTTTCATATTATGACGTATAAAATATTTCCTTTTTCTTGGTCGTAATAAATACAAAAATGTTCTCACGATTGCAGCTAAACTTGTACCGGTCTGTCATGGTATCAAAAAATTGCAGATTATGTGTGTGGTGGAAGATGACAAAGTGTCAATCGATCTCCTCACCGACACGATTCAAGAATTTGAAGAATTCGTACAATCTGTTGATATTGCTGCATTCAACAAGATTTAAGTGAATTGCATTTCGTCCATTCAAAATCTTCGACAAATAAATGAATTAATAAATAAATACATATAAATTGTTTTTAAATACGCTTCAATGGTTTCTTACAATCATTTCTTGACCAGACCGGCTATTGTGCGGTAAAAAATCTAATGACAATATCCTTTGTCAATTGTACCATTATGTTCAACGTACTCGTTCGAATTATAATGTATCATTGACAGGTGTTAATTATGTGAATCAGTCGTTTCACCATAACGGATTCAGCTATTTTCCTCTTAATTCGAAGGAACTAACAGAATTTGCTCATTGTTAGCAAGGCAAACATGTCGTTCCAAATGTGCTGTTATGTCATGAAGAATGTCACAGATTATTATCTTAAAAACTGCCAAGATTGATTGATGATTTATCATGTAGGATAATGAGGATCTACAGTCATTCGGAATTATAAAAGTTTTGATTCTGACGCCAGCAATACAGAGAATATTTATTATATTTATTCCTCACAGCTGCATATATTTCTGCTGTTCATTATCAGATTGACACGAATCTGTGTATTTCTGAGTTTTTTTATCCCACACATTAATGCCTTGTTATTTCTACTCTGAAACTATTGGAGTCTCAACTCGCATGTGTGGTAGTATGAATGCGATCTTGGAATTCCCCACTCGAGATGATTCGCCTCGACATTGAAACATACCGGTATATAAGGCGAGAAGCATGGGAAGTGGTGAACAGTCTTGGGATAACAAGACGACAAAACCAATCATAATACTAAATATAGTGCGGAAAATGATTGCGAAAATTCTACTTGTATTCTCAGTGTCGTGCGCTTATGGTAAGTTGTTCAATTCAAACTAATATAAAATTTCAATATTCTATGGGACCTTGTATTTCATGCTTTGGGCTCACGTACGTAAGTTTCAGACAAAAGTTTTGTTTTTATAGAATTGAATGTGAAATAGTTAAAAAATAATTGTGGAGTCATGAATAAACACATCGATTTGAGACGCTTTGACGTAGCCAAATAAGAGGATATACATAAATTAAAATCCAACATTTAACCAATTTATATGACTTGAAGAGCGACCTAGAAATTAGTTATAGCGGTGCGTCAAGAACCCTTGCTACTGTGAATAGCTAGCTGTAATTCTACGGGGTCTATGAATCTGTAACAATCGATAACGTCGTAATTCATTATTCTATCTTTTCCTACATTCGATTGTTATTCATATAATTCTGTAATAGATTTCGCAACTAATTTCATGCAAAGACGGAAAGACTGTACTTGAATCTTTAAAGTGAATCCATTATCACTCTGTTTCTCTATATCCACATCGCCATCGTTATTACGAAATAAAAAGGATAGAAATTCATTGCCAATAAGTTTGGGGATATGATTTGATCCGCCTTTCTCTTCTGTCGTTTCTGCACTTCTTCGAATGTAGGACCATTTTTTGATATAAATTTCATACAATATATGTGTGTGTGTGCGGATGTTCAACAAATAAGGACACGGGAGACTTGGACGTAGGCGTCGAAACACGTCATCACCAGTTTACTATATCGCATGTGCGAAATGGTGAGAACCATTTCGCAAATTTATGAGGGACATTAGATTGTTGAGCCTGATAACCGGTCGATGGAAGAATCCGGCTTATTTTTCCAGATGACTTCTATTTTCTACGAGTTGTATATGAAGTCATAAGTCATTTATATTCATATCGAGTTTATCAGTTCAAGGGTACCAAGTATCCCATGACCAGTTGAGAGATATTCTGTTCAGAGACTAGGTATTCATTTCAATATCAAGGCCAAGAATCAACGACATGACAATGTGATCAGTAATCATTGAACATAAACTGGTTTCCTCATGGAACAAAGAAACTTAAAAAAATTATCATTCAATTCGTCGATGAGTATGATAAAATATGCTGATAAGTTGAGAGGGCGGCCGTGTCTCTGCTGTGTTCTTTTTCACTCTGAATAATTTATAATAAACTGATGGAACAAATTGGAATAGGAGGTTTGGAGAGAATGGAATTTTGTCATGAAACATGAATACTGAGTGAATCATTGATCGGATATGAATATAATTTTTGTGATGATTCTTTCAATTGCAGTTCAGGGTGCGCCCGAGCCGGCTGCTCTCGTTGCTCCAACTCAACATACAATTGCCCAACAATGTTTTGGCTGTATATGTGAAGCGTCATCTCGTTGCGACCTCAAGATAGGATGTCATGATGGTGTGTGTGGTCCTTTCGGTATTACTTGGTATTACTGGGCTGATGGCGGCAAACCTACTCTCAATAATGACAGCCGCGATGGTCCCACTGGTAAATCTCATTTCTACACTTATATGAGTTTATATGCATAGCACAAAAATGTTGAAATTGTCATTGAATATTTTGTTGCAATAGCATACGCCAACTGTGTTAACAATATCGCCTGTGCTGCTAAAACTGTCCAGGGATACATAGACAGATATGCCCAGGTGAGATCATGGTTGTATTTATGTAGGGAATAAAAAAATAAATCATACCCGAAGTAGCAGTGATTGTATGCATTATTAAAAATATGGTTTGATCGTTGCGTAGGATTGTAATGGAGATGGTGTAATTGATTGCGATGACTACGCACGTATTCATCGGCTTGGTGGGTTTGGATGCAGCGGCACTGTCGACCCAAAATATATGGAAACGTACCGATCATGTAAACAATATGTCAATAATCAAATGCAATGATAAACTGTGATCCAGACATTTTGTTATTATAACTTCTGTATAAAATATTTCTATGTGATCATACATTTCATTGAATTTCGATGCCATAATTGGGACGAACATACTTACATACTGTATGCATTTTGAAATATACAAATTTTGCATTGTAAATATTCTTACTTAGAAGACTACTTTTGACGAACGTGTCATGAGGATCCTATCAGCAGAATCCGCCCGTTTTTTCAATTTTTCTACTTTATCGGCGGGTAATGGTTTCGAATCAACATTTTTAATGAGAAAATGACTAATAAATAGTCTCAAACCATCGCGTAACGTTTGTAATTGTGCCGATAATGAAATACGTTCAAATACCTGGAGTGCAGCCTCGGCATTTTCATGTAGCAAAATTCCAAGCATTATCTGTCGTATCAATCGCATTGTTGATTTATCCAATTCACCAAACTGCACGACTTTTAACACCGAGAGTGGTAATCCCTTTTCGACAAACAAATATGTTAGAAATTTGGCTAAATTATGTAATTGGCTCTCGCTGTGATCATCTAATGTCTTGAATTTATCCCACAGTGTATACTGTAATGTCATCTGCAATATCAAATGTTATGAAAGTATTTGATTAGTTATTTGGCGAGAAACCTCAAAGGAATTGCAGGTTTTTTCTTCTAGACCGCAGTATTAATTTATATCATACCTGGTTCTTCCTATCAAAGTCACAGAATTTTTGAGCGAGAACTGCATAGTAAGGGTTGAACTTTTTTTCTTGAATACAACAGTCAAGAATAACATAAATAACTTCTCTTGCTTGTTGATCTTTCAAACCTAAATGATGTATTTTTTCAAAAGCATCCAGATAATCCTCGGCTGTTATGATTATGCAGAAAATATTTCTTCTTATATCCGTATTCATTCTTTGTTTTCGCGCTAATTCCAGAATTTTTTGACTATATTGTGTTTTTGTGCTATCTGATTTTTGACTTTTTTTTGTATTCTCAATGTTACCCGTCCACGCCGATCCAATAATCCACCATTTGCCCCTCTCATCAACTCTGAGTAGATCACTCAATGATATATTCAATTGCATGACTGAATTGCCTTTTCTGAGGAAACTTTTCATCAACTTTTTCAAATGCTCAGTATGCGATGGATCATATTGCGGTATTTTATTCATATTGTTATTCTTGATGGCTAACAAAATATCAAGCATGAATTGTATTCTCGTATTTGAAGACTGTGACACAGATGCTTTCTGTTGTAAACTCAGAATAAGTTCTTTTAGTGCTGTTGGATCATCTTTTCTCAATCGAAAGCCTACAGTTTTCAATATTAATAGAATCAATTCAATTTCTTTCTCTGTGAATTTCTGTACTAGTTTCTCTAAAATTTGGTAAATTAATTGGGAACTATAAACTTTGAAATTATACAAATGTGATATCATTAAAATCAAATTGTCCAATTCTTTATTTTCAATATCTTGTGACTGGCGCATCATTTCGTCGAATTTTTTTATCAAGGACAATAAAAAATTAGCACCAACTTCAGTGCCAACATTGGCATGAAGAATAGTAATCAACATCATGTGTTCGGCAATGAGACGGTCAGGAGTTAATACAGGCGCAACAATTGATTCCATCATCAATTTTGACAACAATTCATTCATATTATTGCGACTATTTGACATGAATAAATCATCGATTTGCATTGCGATATTATGCATATTGTGTTCGGCTAATCTGTTGATTAGCCCTTTCAATAGTTTACGCAAACGCGCTATTCGCACAGTCTCTTCAGAAGTCTCCTTCAAATCTTTCAATCGTGCAGCCGGTGGAGCATATTTACCCTCATCTCTATCTATTATATTGCCGTCTTTGTCTCTTTTTCTACCATAAATGTCTTCCCATATAGCATCATTCGATTTCACTACGCCCATTCCATCATTACCTTCAACAGTTCCATCTGATTCACAATTATTCGACCCATCTCCATCATTATCTTCGTAATCGGTAGTAATTTCCTCATCAAATCCGTTTTCATCACTCTGATCAATATCAGACTCATCATTTTCATCAATTGGTCCGCTCCTTCTCGGTTGAGGCTTTTCTAATTCCTCATCAGAGGATGCCACATTACTCGAATCTTCGTGATTATCATCGAGATCATTTCGATTTTCAGTCATCATCGCGAAATCATCTTCGAAATCTGACTCAACGTCAACTCCTAATAATTGTTTTTCGGTTTCCACCGCTAACTTCCTGTTTTCATCATTGCAAAACTCCAATAAATAGTCGAGACCATCAGCTGCGAATGATTTTGGAATACTTTTACTCTTCCGTTTATTCAACTTTAATTGTTTTTCCAATCGTTTGATTACTCTCTCTTCATGTTCATTGTCTTCTGCCAATTGGGCTTTTCGGTGTTTCAACTGTTGTCTTTCAAGACGCTTCGCGCGCTTTTTATCTTCAGCCAATTTAGCTTTCAATTTATCTTCAGGATTTTTTTTCGCTTTTTTTTTTTTTGAAGGCACTTCGGGGTCTGAATCATCCCGTTTCAGTACGAATTTTCCGGCAGTTTCGTTCTTTGTCGCATGATACTGCGCACGATTTATTTTCTTTTGTTGCCGTTTATCCTTACGTAATTCTTTACGCGTTTTCTGTATCACTGCTTTTTTTTTGTATTTATTTGTTTTTTTCGTTTTCATTGTAACAAAATATGTTCTTTCACTAAATGAATGCTAACATAACCCCAAACACCAATACACAGTACCCACTATTTATAAATATGAAAGCTGGCAATGAGCACGTGTCGTACTGTCGTTCTGTTCTCGACAATTCGTCATTTCGGCTCACTTCGGCCGCTTACGCTCGATCATACAGAGGTCCAGTCCATACATTCGTCCCGACCTATCATTGGGCTTTGGATGTGTCGGCTATTTTTTCTGCTTTCGAGTGATATTTTCATTATATATGTAGCAGAAACCGGTTGAAACGAAATCTTTTCGCGCGCAACTATTCGCAGTCTATTCGAACACATCAACATTGACATGGAACTAAATGACATAACCCTAAATATTATGCTCATCCTCCATCTGCTACATAGTCTTCAAGCTATTCAAAGTTGTTCTCTGACTTATTTTTTTGATTCTTGAAGTCTAAAGTGAACGCCTTAACAGATTTATAATAGATGCGATCTTATCGTGTTGGCAATTTGGCATGACTCAAAAAGTAAGCCGACATACTTGTTGTTGATCGTGTTTGGAGCTAATAATGAATATGTTCGGTATTCATCCGCCTATGTCGGAAAATGTCATATATCATTTGCTAGAAATCATTGAATCCGACCATGAGATGCTTCCGAACTGCCTTCCCCCGCGAATCGATAGATATATCTGTGTTAATGAGAAACATGGTAAGATAGCCCTTCAATAAATTTAGAAAAAATAAAATTTCATTTATGCGAATAATTAAAGTATTTAGTGTTTCCGACACCGGTTCCACTACCCGTTGAAATGCCTTTTTGAACCATCTGTTCTAATAACCCTGGCTAAAATCCACCCAGCCATCGACTTTGGAAATAAATATCTAAAACATCTCGGTTTGCAATTGGTTTGTCACCCTCATAAATTTTCAGCTTGAATTGTCCGCTGTATAAGCACGATTTCAGATTAAGTCCATACTTCATCCTCGCATTAGTGTTGATCTAACATTTTTTAGAGTCACCGCGTGCGTATTGCTTAAGTAAAATCGACTCGGGAGTGACCAACTCTTGAAGTTCAGAAAAGAAATGGATTTTTTTTTGTTTTTTTTTTGTGCTAAGGATTAGTGATAGGACAATGAGTATATCTGTGGCAGTGGTTAGATTTTTTTTCTCCTCAATAATTAAGGCAAAATGACGTATTTATTTACTACTAGATGACATAAAATTATGTGATCGGGCGTTCCGAGCGGTCAGCACACAAGATTTCTAGTTATACCATCACCACACCGACGTGGAAGGAATGATAATACTGAAAATTACGTCTATATGTATAAAATCCTTTGTCTTTACAAATAAGAATAATATTTCTCCTAATTTGATTTTTTGAGTTTCAAAAAACGAGCCCCTTTACATCCCAGAATAAATATCTTTTTTTGGAAATACACTATCTTAACATTCCTTTTTCCAAAAGTACCGTCTCTGAGAAGTATCACATCCAAATTTCGGCCTAAAATATAAAAAATTCACCGCGTTATGGCTCTTCGCAATGAAATATTTATCTCACGTTTTCACCGCTTTAGGAATTTTTATCAATATATCACCATCTTTTCTTGCTATCAATCATTTTTAGTTCATCTAGAAGGCTGATGGCACACTCTGCAATTTTTCGAAAAAATTTAAACAAATGGTCTGGTCGCGATTGCTGATGAAAAATTGACTGGGTAGCATCGACCCAAAATGACTAGCGTGATATTATTTGGTAGCGCGATCGCACAGGGCTTTAAGAGAGGAGAATACCACGAGAACCCTGAGGATCTACAAATCATGATGACGATCGATGTGAAGTAATGCAAGTTTTTGTATGCGTATTCGGTTGATAACAAATTTATACAATTATACAGATTACGAAATTCGGATATATATTGCAATCGGATAAATATTTGAACAAAAGTATAATAAATTCTCTGGCATGTTTATAGATTGATGGTATGTAGTTGAGTTCTATTCATCGCTTTTGTGATATCAAACTCTATTTAATCTATACTTCATCGAACATCCATGAAATTGTAGTAAAGCATGGCTAATTCTCTAACGTTTTGTTTACTAAAAATGTTGAACATTTTTCAAGTTCATCATTAACATATCGGGTATTGAATGTCAACGAGTTCAATTGATGTTCAATATTGCCAACATCTGCAAGAGTTTATTTTTGAAAAATGTTGCCGCATGCCTGGTACTGATACGAAGGAAGGAATACGCTAAAATCTATGTATAGAATATAACATAAATGGTGTTTTGCTCCATTCACACAATGTGTACATCTAGCATTATTCAACTAATAAAACAATTCACAACGTTATTCTCTAATAACAGCTATATGAAATTTAATTTCACGAAAAATACGTTCATTTGAAATATTCGCATTAATGTGTACATTGTATCCCCATTTTCTTGATGTGGGTGTTCTGCATTGATGGGTTATCATCCGGCAATAATTTTTGGACTCAATGCTCACAATAAATAGGTGTTATTTATCTTTGTATGAAGTGATAAACTGTTGGACTACATCAATGTTCTAACTAATATTCGCATTGGGTTTCACTTTTCGGTCGCGATAACGATTAAAAAAAGAAAAATTATCTTGCTATGTAAATGGATCAGGAGATTGATAGAAATACGTATTAAAAACAGACTGTACGAATTTATTTAAACGCTTATTTGACAGTGTTTTATGGCTTATATTTAAGAGCATCTTTGCGCTGATGTGTGGATGAGAAATTAGGAGCTTTTTCTAATAACGTTACCTATGTATTTACTACATTTCAAAGATTCATGTGAATCATAGATTGCCAATGGCTAGAATACAATAATTAGCCTTCCCTCGTTTTCAATCATTGATTACAGCGAGTAACGTGATGAAATTAACTCGGTCTCATTGATAGTCGTTCCAATTGCATAGAGCTATGCTTCAATCATTATTTTTGATGGGTCAATACAACTATACACATGCAATCCGACAATTATTTTCTGATATTTGTGTTTTGCAGTTATACTTGGGAACATCCACAATCTCATCTTCACCACTTGGATCCCGACACTGATTGGATTAATGCGATTTACGTCCAAATTAATATCTGCTGTATTGATACAAATGTAGATAAAGCCAAATAAGTGGTGGCCAGATAAAAAATTTCATGTTTATGGGTATATGTCTATCTGCATTTCCAATTATAGAGGTCGATTGATAGTTGCGAAGCGTAATTCTGTTCCATTTAACTATGATGATGAATTGTTTGAAAGTTAGGTTGGGCAACGTTAGCGTAAACAGGCCTATGTAGGAGGCTGTGGGAGTAGTAATATTTTGCATTTAATAGCTTTTTAAAAAAATACTTTCAATACGTGGTTTTGAACTGATCACCTTCCAATTCATAAGTTCTCGTGGATATTTCGATTCTTATCAACGGTCTAGGGACGTTCTTGAGTCGTGGGATATAATTATTTGACCTATAACAACCCATATTTTCGACAGAATGAACAATGCTTCGGATGCATTGTCTTCTCTACTATGTATTATTGAAAAGATTGCAGAATGCTAAACATTAATGTATTAAGATTAGTAATTTCTTTTCTACGTCGTTAAATTCTTCGGTTTGAACGTGACAATGTAATTGCGTTCCTGCTAAACTAAGATGAAAAAATTGTTCGGAGCGAGAAACATCAAGGACAATCTACAGCTGATTCATTATCATTATAAAATTCCGGAGAAGAATTTGAACGATCGCAATTAATGTCATCGCGATCGTGTGACTTCAATGTCTGGCCGAAATTATTCGCACATTCTCTAAATCCCTTAGTTAAGTCACCCATTTCTGCATCGTCAGAATCAGAATTGATTAGTGGTTTTTTATTTGGGTTCGGGAACAAACTCTCACCGCCTTCACTATCATGAGCAAGCGATGCGAGAGAGGTAGCCGTTGAAGTTGCAGATCTAATCTTCCACGTGTTTTCTAGATCCAACGCATAGTCCTGCAAGACGGGATTACGATTAGCATCTACATGTTCACCTTTGGAATAAGTAGCAATGCCACATTCAATACAACGTACCTTTGCTAAGGCAATTGGTCCAGGGATTGGGAGCGATGGTGGACCACAAGTTTGAGCGCAATGTGCTACTGCCAATAATGCTTTCTGACTTTCTCTTGCATCTACCAGGAATATACTTTCTTTCACTTCTTTTGGATTATACTCGTCCATTCTGGGAAACATAAATAATTAATGGTCATTTATGACTCTATCAATCGCGTTGACCACGTTATATGTGTGTTTCATATCGCTTACTTATCATAAATAACGGCGTGAAGGCCAAGTTTTTTCAAATGTTGAATTGTAGCTTTATCATTGTTATCATCTCCCCAACAGAAAATGATTAGGCCACGATCTTTCACTATTTTTACTTGCGATGAATCTCGTAAGATGTCTTCTGTGTGGACATTTATTCCTAAAATATCCGCTGCCAATGCGTGTCTCATGGCCATGGGAATGGTTTGACATCGTGGATCGTGATAGGTCGGATATTTTACAGTGATGCCTTGTGTCAAGAAGACCACAGGATATTTATTTTGTTTCAGACGAATCATCGAACAAATGTCTGGGTTGAAAGATGAAAACACAATTTTCCTGTCACCGCCGTATTCCAAGACTACCTTGAGAATGATGTCTAAATACATGTTGAGGTCAAATGGATGATTGAGCTCGAAAGTTCCGTCCTACATTGAAAATAAAGTAATTCACTTCATTGATTGAAAGATCTCAACTCCATCGATCGTAATGACTCACTTTCAATTGCATCGTCCATTTTATCTCCACATTGCATCCAACATGCGTTTCCAATTGCTGAAGCGCATCTTTTAATGTAGGAAATGGTTGATGATCCTCCAAATCTTCATCGAAGAATCTCGGATTTTTCTCACGACCCTCAGCTAAATGATAAACCTAAAAATAATGGCGTCTAGTTGATTGCTTTTCTCTTCTATCTTTAATTGGAGTGTTTTCATTCTCTTTATTCGATTACACATTGAATGGAGGGAGATAAAAACCAAATACGGAATAGGTGTGTACACACGATGAATAGGCTAAGTTTTGACAACGCTAAATGACATATTCATTTGTGCAAGCATCGAAAAAGCTCACCAATTTCATATCCGCCTGCTCATTGCTATCAGTAATATATAACACCTTACCCATAGAGTCTGCGGGGTAATGAAAATCCTGTCGAATTCAAGAATCAAAAATATTCGATCTACAATAATTCGTAATAGAACTGAAAGATCTGTGATACTGAATCGTCATGTCAACTTTTTTATGAGACATGAAATTGAATAAATTATGTCATCTTCACTTAAATCTATCAAAACCATAGTTTGAATTTTTCTTGCAGTCTCTTGTTACTGGTCATGTGACGGCATAAGAATTCGATGTATAATTTCATGTTCGTAAAACACTAATTGATGCACAAAACTTACTTTGAGCAAATGTAATTGTTCCAACGTCAAGTCTTTCACAGGTATTTCAAGCATATCCATTGCATCAATTTGTTTTTTGCGTTTCAACGAAATTGACACGTAAAAATCGTGGTAAAGAACTGGTATCATATCTTTTGATAGTTGTACATCGAACTCCACCATATCAGCGCCATGATGTGACGCAGTTTTGAGTGATGCTATTGTATTCTCACGTACATTGGCACAGCTGAAATCATTAACATGATCATAAGTTCATACATGTCAATGTTGTATATCAACAAATGATATAATGAATTGTTAGAATTTGATAAATTACTTTTTCATTTCACATTTGAATGATGTTCCCAATCCTCTGTGACCAACATCCAATCCCGACCATCTTTGCTCCCAATGTTTCGCATACGATATACTCATATCCCACGGATAATCCGGAATCGGTTTTATAGCTACGTACTCAATTGTCAATTGTCCTGATGAATTAAGATCAAAACGTAAAAATCAATTGTTCATACTTTAATTGTAAAACGAGGTAATTATTCTTGACTGACCGATGGGTCTATGTTTTGTGCTAGTGATTGGTATAGTTAAAAGTCCAACGCTTGCCTGTAGTGTACTTGGAAGAATATAGCTGAAGCCAATGTGTGTCGGAGGTGAGTCACCGGGATAACATCGAGTGCCATAAGCATAGTAGTCGACTAAGTATGCCTGAAAAATAGTTTCTATTAATATAATCTGAGGAAATTCATGATATAAAATTAAAAACATCGATAATCTGCATTGTCTTTTTTTCTTAGCTCATCCACTATTTCATCTTGCTTTGACCGTGTGATATTTGCAGTTTGCTGCTGAACGTTAAAGCACATTAGATTATTTATTTGCATCTTTGACAACTTGTGATCATCAAAGTAATCTGGGTATGATTCTGATGATGAATATACTACATGCAAATAATATTCATTTTAACTTTTTCATAGTGCGTTTACAGGTAATTTATCATTATTTTTGTACACGGCACATAGTGTTGATTCATCAGAGCGGTGACGAGGTTATCGGAAATTTTGATTTTGTCCCAAAGTCTATAAAGTTGATGAGACCAATAATTGTCAAATGCTATTTTGATAGTTTGTAGCTGACGCGATGCCCAGAGTACCTGCCAATCATTTATCAACCAGAAAAAAAAAAGAAAAAAAGAAGTAAGAGTAAAATTAAAGAGAAATCCGATTTTTACAATGATAATTATTCGGTTCGTGAATCATGACGACCCGACAGGATTATTCTGGTATTGGCTGCGATCGAAGTAAGACGGACAGGGTTGTGTTGGTCAGAGCTAGAAAATAAGTGATATTCTAAATGGATATACGACTGATGAGACTCTCACCATTTTATATAGACGCACACAGATGATTATGAGACGTGACAGTGTTGATACCGTATTTTTTTTTTCTTTTAGGATTGCAAAGGGATAGCTGAGACTCGAATAAATCTTCACGAAAAGCCGAATTTGATTCGACATATTGGTACGGCGATCAAATTTGTGTATTTTGTTAGGTCATTAGAACTGATACGACCGACAGCAAGTTTATTTAGATAATTTGCGATTTATGAGAGCCTGCTGTGGGATTCAGGTGTAGTTAGGATTCAACGACAATCAAGACCATCATATCCCTGTGCGTTGTCTTTGAGATTCGGATGAAAAGTAGTAGTAGGATGCTTAAAGCATCGATAACATCAGATTGTAAGTTAGCATCAATTGTCACCCAGTCTTGCAGTTTGTTTTTAAACACCATTGTTGTCCAACTCAGTCCATGATCAATCAGCATCACACATTGCACCATTGATGGGGAGCTTAATATCCAGGAACCCATTAACTGCTGAACAAGTTTAATTACCTCTTACTAAATGATTGAACGATTATTATGAATGGATTTTTTTTGTCACTTGGGCCGGCTCATTCGTGGAGTGCACTGAAATCTTTTATGACACGATAAATACATGTGTATTGTATTTATGTTGTTCCATATTAACTTATTATTATTAGTATGTTTCGTTTGTTCATTTTTATATCGTATTTACTGGATTTAATTTTTACTTGCCATGTATTGCTCTGATAAACCAATCGGCTGTTTATGGTTTGATCATTTGTTTCGAATCAAACGAAAAATCGATATAGATAATGAGTGAAATTGAACATTCAATTTCTATTTAGAGATATAATTTGATACCACATCGAAAAATTTGATGCGGGTGATGTTATTCGAACTATAGCGATGATATCATAAGCAATAAATAAGAAACAAGTATCACCCGTCCCGATTCTTCTATGATGCTCGTTCAACTATATTTTATCAAAAAATCTGGCTGCATTCTACTCACGATCGTTTCTGGATACCGTACAGCAACATTGAAGATGAGAAATTCGTCTTCTTCGTAAGGTCGTCCAAATTGATCTTGATATTTAAATGTTGCCTCTTCGTCATTCATGACCTGAATTTTATTGAATAATGTGAAATTTTTGTCGAATTGTCAGAGAATCATTAAGTTCAGTTGTTACATTAATATACTTACACTTATTTCTGTGACACTGATAGCCGGCTGATCAATTATGTCTTGAGTATCCATCGAGAGGCTGTCATCTACACAATCACCCGTGAACGGTGGTAATTCCAAGGAATTATGCCTAATTAGGTTCACTGGCGTCATCTAAAAGACATTTTTACAGAATAATTGAAAATAATATTTTTTCGGTGTAATCAAAAAACCTTTATAGACCTTTATGAATAACTTTCGGTTCTGTAATCGGTTTTTCCATATTTTGATGGGGTTATTGAAGAGTTTGAATTGTATAACGGTCTCATCTGTGAGCCATCCGCGTTCTATTTTACAATATCCATTGTGATAACCAAATTTATCAGGCTCGAGTATTATTGATTCATTGGAAGCGTTGCATAGTGCTGGAGGAATTTTTTAATTTTTACATTATTATTTGCAGAGCGGGACTATAAATTTACCCGAATAATTATTGGTCGTACCATCTTTTTTTATGATGCGTGATGTCATGTGGGTCTCCCATTTTCGAATTATAAGGGTGTTTGCACAATTTTTTGTGCCATTTGAATTGCATATGACTGCGATGAAATATCGAAATTCAATGTCAGCGTCTGTTGGTAATGAAATTCGTGCGGAAAATGTATGACCGCCTCTGAAATTTTTGCATCTCAATAATAACTTGAAGACTGGATCACTGTGTAAGGAACACATTTTTGGGATTTTATTATGATGGATGAGAGTTGGAACGTGAGAAAGGCAATTTGGGGCGGAATGTTGGTTTAAATTCATTGCACAAAATGCAACAATTATTAATTTTATCTAGATGACAATTGACACTTACCCATCTTCGTCATCAGATAGATTATTTGAGATTTTCGTGTTATTATCCCGATGAAATAATTCATCATTTTCTGCAGGTTTTGTATCAGACAGATCGTGGGTGGGTTCTTGGTGTAGTTGGATAGCTTGATTATGATTCCATGCACCCAATTCTGGCAGATTTCCCACTACGTAAACAAATTCATTCCTCACAAGCCCTGGTACCTTCACATAAAATTGATGCAGGAATAATTTCGATAAACATAATGATATCTTAGCTTTGTGTAATATTATCATTACCTGCACCCGAAATAACCAGTCTCTCTTTGTTCCCTTCATATCCAGATGTTTACAATTTATTTTTCCTTTGGAGCTTTCCCCTCTCCGTTTTTCCGAAGGATTACAGGGACAGGTTGGGTTTGATACGTTCTCTGTGAAAATGTCGTTCTCATTCACTTATCGATTCGTATTAATATTTTTATAGTTTTTTACTCTTCTTTGCATATGTAACTACTTGTCATGGTTATGCACCATTACTTTTTTGTTTAATTCACAATTGTTAACGTATTTTGGAGACGTGTAATATGACGTAATGTCTGAAGATAATGCATATGTAGTGGACATTGAATCATTAGCATGCCAAATAGTTTACAAGCACAAAAAAAATGTAAAAATACTTCAAAAATATTTGTGATAAAATTCAACGTAAAATATTTCACCCATTATTGGTTATTTGTTCAGATATTCTTTTATTCTTTCCTTTGTTGAGGCGAGCGCAATATGTTTATGTTATGGCTATCGTTTCATCACAAAATTTTTGTGTGTGTCTCAATTTCTCAAAAGTATCAGTTTCTCTTTGTTTCTACTTCTTTGGTTATTCAATCAATGATTTTCTATTGATCAATTTATATAAATTTATAAAGTCTTTTGTCTGCATTTCGTTTGCTATCATATAAAGTTCTCATGAAGATATCAAAGTTGTAGAACTATTTGAGAATTAATAGCCATCCGAATTAAATAATTATGTGTCAACTATGACACTGGGCTACTCAAATTTTCGACATAGCATAACATAAATATATATTTATTCGTTCATGCATTCAGGAAAAATTACTTGACGTTGTGAATATTTGAAAAATGTATGTACTTTGAGCGAACGGTACTTTGTTCGTTGACGTAACAGAAAAACTTCACTCCGCAATTATTTTCTATGCGAAAGTATATTCTATATAATTATGGCTTCATTTATTGCAGTGTCAATTTCATTTTTGATCAATCACCAAATTCGTTAATTCCCACTCAACGTTAAGCATGGCTGAACACTTATTCGTTTAACCAGTAATTTCACAACTCATTAATCGCTCATTTCATCACTTTGTTAGTTCATTTTCTTTTCTTTTTTCTCTTTTTTTTTCACTGTATTTCGCATAAAGGACTTTTGTAAACTGAACAAAGCTGAGGTAAATTGAGGCAACTGAAGGAATGACAAGGAACGAGAAATGACAGGAGGGGATGTTGCTATTGAGAGTGGCGTCATCTGCGAGAGCATTTTGCAATCTGCTTTGGAATTTGGAAAGCCGTCCGAACAATTTTTAAATGATAACTGAATGACTGTATGTAATTATACACGCTTATGATGAATTCGCAATCAGGGAAATCATCCCGCGTTCATTATCATAATGAATTAGAAGGATAGTTTAGAAGATTCTCAGAAATTCTCCGATGTAAAGCGCCATTTTCCATCGAATACAAACTGCCCATATACGCGACACTCACTATACGCGCGAAATTCAAAGCTGAGAGTATATGTACCGAAGTTGGAGAGTAGATTGAACGCGGCAATGGTCGAAATGTGTTTAATTAATTCTGTTTTTCTCATTTTTGTGATGAATATGATCGTGAGATACACATGTTACTCGAGTATTCATTCACTTACGTCTATAACAATTGGACTCATCAATATACTTTGTTGATAATCCATGCAGATATTCTTTTAGTCATTATTTGTTTACATTATTGCCCTATCGAATGAATAATGAAAATATGTAAATATGTTAAATAAGTTATGAAGCCAAAGAAGCGCTGACCGCAACTGGTTGTTAAAATAAAGCAGATGTAGTATTGGATCAGATCAGAAATGAACTCATACACTAAATCTGATTAGATTCGATAAAATACGCGATTAGACATGGTCTCTCGTTCTTGGGAGGATGATATAGGAGTGGACTATATAATCTGCATGATATATACGGCGATTCAATTCCGCGCACACCATAGGAGTGACAGCAGGAAAATACTAATTGAAAATGTCTTCAATGTAACTGACCGAGTGTCGAGGGGAGATGGTTATAATAGATCTCAATAAAGTCCCATATCTCATGCAACTTTATACATATAATATGCAAGAGGGGACAATTATTCATTCAATTAAGAGAAGAGAATTCTCTTCTCTGATTTCGATTGATGCATGCGTATAGAAAATATTTCAAATGTTCCTTATTAGTACGTTTGTCGTCTATACAGTAGCACTATAGTGGTTTATGATACATGCAGTGATAATTTTTGAGCCGATATATTGTATGTAAAATGAAACTTGCTCATTCGAGTAATATAAAGATAGCTCTTCGTCCCGTAATCTCTGGTTGATGATATACGCATATGTGGATATCCACACGCACGTGTTTCCCATGTGGAAACTGTCTACTATCTTATTGTAGACAGTATAACAAAGCGCCACTGCAAAATGATGTCTCAGACAAAATTATCCAGGCAGGATATTTGATCAGATGATTTTTGTTCCGAATAAGCGCTTGATAATTTTGCAGATAATGATTTTTTTGTAATTATGTGAGCACTCGTACATATATTTTTAATGCGACCATGAAAATGCCAAAGGACATGATAAAAATTCTATATTGTGATAACAAGAGTCACGCTCTTGTTGTTGTAATGCCACTATTATATTTGCAGTATGTCGTAACTCGTGTGTTATCGCTAAAATTGTTTTTCCACGTGAGGTGTGAGACAAAGTCATAAAAATATAGAAATTAAGACTTTGTACCATATTGCTCGATTATTGCAGCAGCAGATGTATATATTTGTCATCTAGATGTTATACAAGACTTTGGTACAGTTGAAAATGATTTTGTTTGGGGAATATGAACACACATCAAGACAAAATGGCAAAGGGATTATATTAGCAAGAAGTGTGAAGCGCATTTTGTGAGTTTCAAATTGCGACATATTTCTTGGCAATGAATCGTAGTATAATGATTGCATCAGTCATTTCAGTCATGACGGTGATAGCCAATAACATAATGGAAATAATAAATTTTGAAATTCAGAAATAGAAACAATATTTTCCTCATTACACTGTACGCTAAGCAGATAGTTAAATATATTTTCTTGTATATCCCTTCCTTAATTAACAGATATGGTATTTGTTATCGCCTGCAGCGAATATATATGACCACGTCCTAGTTTCCTTTCCCGACCTCGAATGCTGCTATGTTTGAAATGGTTTTTTTTTTCTTGTGAATGAAGGATTAATGATGGCATTTATACAATATGATATATCAGATATGGGCCTTCAATATGTGGTGTCAACTTACAAATTATTATGTCTGGCTTGCATTCAATGTTACACATCATTCCTGAAAATTGAATGATAATGGTTATTGTAAATGCATATCCCAACTTGCATTATATCGTTCAATAGTGTTATCGACATTGTTGAAAATGTGTCATCAATAACTCAATGGTATGGATTATTTATTTCAAACAATCAATAATACGTCACGCAGCTAGGAAATGATAAAGAATCAAAAGTGAGCATTAATATCATATCATGGATTGTTCATGATTTTAAATTTCATGATAATTCAGAAACTTCGAGAATACAAAATTTATATTTTTCAATCAGAAATCATACTGTTGATTATTGATGATTTTTAAAAGAGGCAGAGCAATTTTTGTTGGTTGATCTATCTTCAAACAATAATCATATAGAGACGATAACATTCACATGTGAATAATCTCTCGAAAAATTGGAAAAAGTTGACTTACGTATAAAAAATTCAAAGTGCAATGGGTACACAGGAAAAAAGTAATGACTAATTGACAAAAGGCTAAGGCGGAAGTGAGTATCTCGTGCATGGTTTGTGATCGATTTTGGCGCATAAAGCTGTTTTGTCCTTGACCGTACATTTGCAAGTGATAAGCATATTTGAACACAAGAACATGACATATAATACTGAACTTATGTTTTTTTATGGATTACCTCAGTCAGTTTATAGATGTCTGATGACAGATAGGATATTTGAGAAAATTAACACTCATTGGAATATAATTGTTGCCGAGCTTTCGTGTTTAGATAGCAGCCTTCTTCCGTACTTTTTTTATTTTTCGTATTGAATTATACTTGAAATTGTGTTACGTGATGTGCATACGAAAATTTATGAAAAGCGCGTGTGACTCGATCGGCGCGCTAGTATGTACTGATTCAGTTCTACACAAATGTAAATGAGCATATATTGTATTGATATATCTCTGCATTGGCAAGCAACAACGGACAAGACAGAATAAATTTGATCGTGTTGTTCTGTGGCGTTGGAGGAGAGGCGTGTGTTACACGCCACACACTATGTGTCAACACATCGTTTCCCAATTGCTTGTTTTTATAGCAAGATCTTTTGCACCTTGTGCCAATCAATGATATCACAAATTACTATATCTTTTTTCAAGTATTATACTTGATGTTAAAAATTTATTGGTGAAAATTGATGTAGTATAAAAATACTGGGAACTAGTTGTAAATGAATTCCAAACTGCTGTTTCTATTACTCAAATAATACTTCACGTGACCTCCTGCACTCATAAAGTCGTGACCGCTACCAGCGTAAATCACCCACGCGAAACGATTCTAAATCTCCCTCTGTTTTTGGAACGAAACGATACTTCGAGAATGATTGACATTTTTTGAAATTCTTTCGTGTTTTTTTTTTTTTTAATTCTTGTAGTCATAATTCAACTGTAGTATTTGTTAATTGGGCATCAAAATGCTGATATAAGTTCATGTACTCGTGAATGAATGGCATTTTCATAAATCTGGCACGAAGAAGATTCATGTTTTGAATTATTGTCAATTTATATACAACGAAGCGCTATCAGATTGTTTATACTGGGAATATTGTGACGCACCAAACGATAAATAACTGATAATTCATTTACCATACATTATCTGACGTATGATTGTTATTGTTCATTCAAATGGTTCTTTATACAAGATCTGTATTTATAAATATATATAACAACTGACAAGGCACAATGCAATTCAGAAAATATTGATATACCGTGCCAAGTCTTACCGAGTATAAGACTGTGCTGGGCGAAATGAAGATGTTAATGCAAAATGTGGAAAGAAAATTCGTATTGTTAGATGGTACATGAGTAACATAATACACAATATTTTCCGGGTAAATAACAATATTTACAATTTCAAAAATATATGAATTTAAATATACTTTTTATGAGGATACAGTAACAGTCTTTGATATTTAATATGCGCGAGATATCAAATATCATATTGATCACGGGTCAATTTGAGATGGAGAAACAATGATATTGAAGTGTAGTGGTATACTATAACTCAGTGGTGGCAACACCCCAATACTGTTGCATTCTCGATGCATCTTGTTCAAGTGAATCCAACCCACCACGTTCTTGAATAACAGCAAAATCATATTCCAAATTGTATGGCATGAGTCTTTGCAGACTACCAAAATATGCGGCATTGGGTCCACCGTTGAGAAATCTTCTACCGCTACCAAATCTCATTACTGGCGCACGTGGCAATGGCGGGTTGAATGACCTCGCGCTGCCAAAACGTTTTGATAAAAATGGGAGATTTGCCAATTGGGGCGTGGATCTCGATTGTCCGCGTCTCAGCGGCATCCTATTCAACGTATCCAATTCTTTGTCGAATAGCATGTGTGTATTTTGTTCCAGCATATATTCCCAGCACCGAAATTGTTCTTCACTCAATGCTTGTGAGCGCTCTGACACGGCATCTTCTTTCCTTAATTGATTTTCCGGTATTATCATATTTTGTCGATTTTTCGTCGCAGCTCTCAGTGCTGTACCTCCAACCCAGGCACGACCCGATGTTTGTCGTGATTTGAATGTACTATCTGTAGTTTGATCTGATTGACCGCTTGGTGAACTTCGATCGTCAGTGAATGGTGGACTTGTGTTTTCTGTTGCTTGTGAATTTTTGTAATATCTACCGGAACCCGCTCTTGAGTGCCCTGATCGATTATTTACAATATTCTTCAATACACCATTGAGATAAAACCCGTCGTTTGAATGACAGCAGCAAGGAGTCGGTGACTTGTGAGGTGGCGGTGGAACACAACAAGGACACGAACAACTGTTTTCTGCTTGATTTCGATTTTTTGTCACCGCATGCCTCAATTCGCGCATGAGCTGATCCAAATCACCAGGACTTGGGCCTGTCAGACGTATCACAATTATACTCAAATTGTCTTCAGCACCGTAGGCTTGAGCCAAGTCTTGGAGTCTTTTCGCAGCTAATACTGGACTTGCTTCAGCTCGTGCCTCTCTCACCGCCTCTTGTATAGTCAATACTTCCCACAATTTGCGGTTCGCAATTATCACAAACTCATCGTCATCCTCCAGCGATACGTCTTCAAAAGTTGGATCTGGGACAATCAAAGGAAACATTGCAGAATTTCCTAATTGATTTCTTGATGGATTTTTTTTTGGTGGTGCTAAGATGAGTGGTCCGGCAGCACGACACAGGACCGCTCTAGTTTCACCAGATGATGCTACTCTCAGAGAATATCTTCTCGGTGCACGTGGATATTGGGGCGATGGTATTTTGATGATATGGATTAAAGTCGCATCTATTCCATACTTTTGACCTTTTTCTTTTAATTCACGATGAGCTGATAGTAGTGTATACTTCAAATAGTCTTTTGATGTTTCTCTTATGGTCTTTTCTTCAAGTAGTAAGCGCGGGATCATTTCTTGTAAAGCTTCAGGCGCTTCTTGATTTGTACCGCCATCGAAAATTCCAAATAAACCTTCAATGTTGCAGAATGATGGCATTCGCACTTGCGATATGAATAATCTGTGGATAATATAATAAGACAATTTACTGTTTGATTCATGCATTCATTAAAGGAGTCTTGTATCATGAGGTATCTTACTTTTCACGCGTTCCGGAAGTTTCGGAAAACCCTAGTCTCCATGGCTGTTCTGGTCCTTTTTCCGCGCTCACAATCTCTTGTTGCAGTGGATGAGAGGGTAAACTAGGTCGATTCTGTCCTGAAACGTCGATGAGTGAGACTGGCCTTTGCGATCGATAGACTTGGAATTGCCTTGGGTCTACATGTAAACGCGAATTGCATGATATGTCCAGAAACTGTAGCTGTGGTGGTACTAATGTAGACAAATTTACACGATCCAATTGGTTGTGAGCCAAATCTAGCACCTGAAATAATTGATTGACTGATTATATTTTTCTTTTATTTCTCACGACGTTCCACACCTGTTAAGTTTTACGTTATGAGTCGCTCACAATACATTCGTCAAACTCACCATTAGAGATGTAGTTTTATTGAATGTAGGACAAGTCAAAAGTCGATTAGAGTGAACACGTAATACACGGAGATGTTGCAAATTCGCAACATTATCTGGAAGGTACTGCAGTCGATTACCCGACAGCAGCAATTCCTCCAAATCAGGCCACGATGCTATACAACTGTTGAATATATTTTTTATTATTGTTTTTCGAAGTTTCATTCAGTTTTCTCTACAGTGTTACACAATACGTTCTCGCATTCGAAATTGAAACTCACCTTTCTGGAAGAGTATCCAAAACATTATAAGCCAAATGCAGCACTCTGAGTGCAGGGAGTTTCACAAGTGCATCCAAAACAGTATCGGTTAGACAGTTTCCAGTCAAGTAGAGTTTTTCTAAACTATGAGAGTTAGTAGATCGAATTTTCGTGGCATCTTCATGATAAGGCAGCTCGCAAAGACGATTATTCGATAAGTTTAGGACTTTCAATCTGTTACAAGATGACGGGCAATTAGTTCAAGCACAGTATCAGGAGAGTGTCTGTCAACAACTTTTTTTTTTTTCATACTTCTCAGTGTTTTGGAAGAAAGTCAATGGTAAAGCTGTTAGAGCATTGCCTTGGAGAGTGAGGTGGACGATGTTGAGTGGATTTCTCGGTGGTGGAAGTGCTTGAAGTCTATTGTGGGGCAAGTGGAGCACTTCAAGTCGTGATGGCTGCGACAATAAACTATCAGGCAATGCAGTAAGATCATTGTGCGATGCGAATAAAGCACGTAGAACTGGCAAATCTGAAATCCACTCAGGTAATGTGTCCAGACAATTGCTGAAATGTCAATTCAGATACAAATCATTACGTAAATTTCGTAAAGGTTTTTTTTTATTATGAAACCAATACTTCATGGATGAATACATACTAAGAAACATCGAGATGCTCCAGATTCGTCGGCGTTGGTTCGATTGTTAGTTTTTTTAGTCCTTAGAGAAAATAAAAAGGTGATGATTATAGTTGTATGTAAAGAGTGTTTTCATATTCCTCACGTGTTCGAAGAACAACATCGAATTAAACGAAAGTTCCAAAGAGCTTACTGTTATGTCCGGCAATGAGAGAAATAAGATTTCGTCCACACAGAGTTAATTCCGTGAGAGAATTACGGGCGCAGCGTGCGCTCTGCAATTCTTGTAGTGCGCTGACATCCAATTTTTCAATGCTGTTTTCGCTGACATCCAAATGAGTCAAATTCTAGAATGTTGGAAGCAGAAATGAATTCAATAGTTGTATGAGTAGAATGATAGAACGATTGGAATGCACCAACTGTAGTTGAAATCAGAACTTACGCCATAGTTTCCAAGAATAATATTTCCTTTCAATTGATTATTTCTCAAATTGACTTTGTGCAATTTACTTCGATTATTCTTTTTGTCTTCAAATTTACTCGAATCACCTTTTGTGAGCACATCCTAAAACATAATAACATTTTCAAGTGCATTATTTGAGGTGCCGCTAAAAATTTGTCCGCGGAATCTCGTTATGCTAAAATGAAATGAATTTATTTGAATGGAACTGTGTTACTCCAACTGAGACGCGCGTCTCGTAGTTGGGAGGGAATGGGAGAACAGATGTGCGAGACCCCACCACAAGTCACACATCGTTGGAAACAGTGAGCGTGCGCACATAGTGAATTTATTGATTTAGTACAGGTTGCGCCGCTAGGTGGACATATTGTTATACGTTCTCGTATGAACGACTACCTCGCAAAAGTGTTAAAAACCCTGCGAATGATGAGAAAGGTACTCTGGTTTCCCTTCAATACTCGCATAAATCTTTCGCCTTTTACTAAAGATTTCCGTGGAGGGGAACAAATGATGAGTCTATAAGACAATTTTTTGTGTGCCCGGCGCAAGCTGGGTCATTAACTATTTCAAACATAATTCCGAGTGCTACGGACTGGGTTGCAAGCATCTTGCACTTTCTTAGTCTGGAAGCCTGAGATAACATATTTATATGTAATTCGTTCTCACCAACGATAACGCTCGCATTTTCAGAAACGATGGTAGAGTTTCTAGTAGATTATCAGCGATGGATATATTTCTCAGTTCCTTGAGTAGCCCAACTTCATTTGGCAAATTTTTGATTTCATTTCGATTGAGAATTAGTTCCCTCAAGCTGAAATCATATAATTCACTAGTTGAGTAAAATATATACAGTTAAGTTGTACGCGAGCTAATTTTTAATGAGCGACAGCCGTTCGATGAAAATGGAAATATTTGTACAGAATCAATGAAACAAACAATTCGGCGACCACAAGAATAACTAATAGGAATTTGATTTTCAAATGCGCTTTATCAATTCTGTAAAATGTTTCTCCCCTATTGTGACACGTTGACAAGTGTGACTGCATACGAAGAGATTTCTGTTCAATTATTGTATAGCTGCAAAATGTATTTTATTGGAAATATAATGAGAAGAATATTCGAGAACTGAATTGGAATTTCCGACTGACAGGTTTTTATAATACAAAAAACTTGACCCAATTCAGTTTTCACATGCAACTAAATATGAAGAAGGAGATAACGGAATTGGCATGATCATATATTGACAATTATTTTCTGAATACTTTTTAGAGTTACGGGCTCGCACAATGTAACTAGTAACATCCATCGACATATATTAGGTATGCATCGAAAAATTACATCGACAGGGTCAGGTTTATTTGTGAAATTAGAAATTGTAAATAATTGATAATTTACTTTCTTCATAGTTGTTGATAGTTAAATTGTAATATGGTATGTAATATCAATATCTAAGGCATTGAACGGCTCCAGCAAAAAAATCCGAAGAAGGGAAGCTATATTCTATCATAATAATATATATTCACATTTTCATCCAGATCTCAAATAAATGCATACGAATTCATGTAGTGCACGTCACAATGTTTCGGATAAATTTGTTTACATCTTCAGTGAGTTCAATTTATTGCCATTGTTGAAATTGTTAGAATATTGACTGGTCAGAATATTTCGATTCGTAATAATGAATGATAAGGGTACCAGTTCCCGACTAACCAACGGTTTGTTATCCATGCTCAATTCTTGGGTCATATGATGCATCGAGATTATCGAGGAGGTTTGCATACTTCAATGACCCTGAAGAAATACATTTACCGGTATCAATATCATGAAGGATATCCATCCTTTTTGATCCCGGGATCCCAATCAAAAATCAAATTCTGACGGTTGAACACAATTGAGTGTGGAATCGATGAACAATGAGTTTGATAATCGTCATGGTTTGTTAGAGAAAAATCTTTCAGCATCGTCAAATTCCGAATATAGGCTTTCTCATACTAAATGGGTTATCATGGAGTCCAATGATGTGTTATTTTTTTCAATACTGCTGAGGAAAGTTATGGATAAAAAATAACGCTGCGAAACAACTATAACAACTATAACAACAATAACTATTATAAACAAGCTGCGAAAAACTGACAAAGAATGTACTCACAGTGCAATGTGGTAAGGTGTTCAGTTTTTGTTTTTTTATTTGTTTTAAATCATGATGGGAATGTTCATTGCCATTCAAAAGGTTTCAGAGTGTCTATCCCGAAAGTGATTGCAGAAAATCCAATGATTCCTCACCTATCTTAGTTCAGCTATATCTAAATTGGTCGTGAAAATATGGACTCTTGTTAAAATTGTGTTCATTCATAGAATCTTGTGGATGTACTAATAATATGCCAAGTAAATCTTTCTGATGTGCAGTGATGATAATAAACATTGAATACATGGTAACGATTCATTGAAAAACAACTGCAGGAATAAGACATAATATATTAATGATTATCATCAAACAGTTGTGCAAAAGAGAATGTCTATAACTCTGTGCTGCAAAGCGTTAATCAATACTCTAGACTGTGAGAGAACTAATATGTAGGTCAGAATTTCAGGAATTTGTCGCCATATCCAAAATTCAGGCAAGAGTGGAACAAAACTTTCTCAAAGTTGTAAGGTGATTTTTTTTTCTCATCCCTAATTTCCTTCGAAAAAGATAAAAGAAGTTCATTACACATTGATTAAAAAGTGTGGGGTCACGAAGTAGCTCGAGTCATTGGCGAACTCAGACACCTCGCTCGGAATATGAAATTAAATTCGGACCATCCATTCAAAAATTTTGCCGCGATAAAGAAATTCGGTCAGATTGATTAATGTAATAAAAATATAGATGTGAACGGAATTTCGAGAGATGGAACTTGTTCATTTCATCCCAGAAATACTTTGTGGAAACGTAATCGCAATTTGATTTCACAATCCAACTCAATTACAATTAGATATACGACTTTGGCATTTGACTGTTATATTCGACTGTAGTTAAGTGTATTAACAGTGAATTGGGCAGCATCATTGATAACGTGACTTTCATATGAATCCAAATCAACTATCCAACATCACTCACGTATCATTTTACGCGTTCACAAACATTCTTTCACGCAATTATCAAGAAAATGGAAGATTTTATGTCGATTCATAATGTCGTCGGCAATTTTGTCGATGAGTTAGATTGCGGACAATTCAAAATTGCTTGTCGAAGTGCGCGTGGGAATACCAATTGTGGCGTTGCAAATATCTGTTTGTTCACTTATTAATGGATATCCTTTGGATGATGACTACCGGCTGCTGGGAGTAACTATATAATGTTTGGAAGAACTGGGTATCAAAATTTCCAAAATGTCCCGGATTACCAGGGATTAGTTGCTGCTGAATATTAATATATCTTAAAATTATTCATCAAAAAAATTCACTCGGAGCGCTCTTCCAAAATCCCCTGTTGTTCCGTTTAGGGAATTCAAAAATACTTCCTTTTTCTGTAATTATAAATACAAAATTTCGTTTTCAACCATATCAATGAATAAACATGTTTTTAATGATTTCTGCTGACAAAAAATTGGCTTCTATTAATTTCCTCAGAAAAGATAGTACTTCCCTTTTATACATTGAACCAATTTGGAATAAACTACGCGACATGAAATACAATAATTTGTTTATATGGACGCACACGTATGCAAATGATGCGTCCTTGTGTACCATGCTGATGTGAACGACTAGCGATGTATTACAGTTGTGACTCCATAATGCAATCGATGTGCTTCGGAAATTGAAACTGTAGGTTGATTATTCACGGATGTATAAAAGTAAGGAACCAACATTTCCGTTAGAAAAAGGAAGAGAGCTACTTTTCGCCATCAAATATCATTGAAAAAAAGTTTACTCCCTGAGACAATTGAAGAATAAATTTCGGATCTTTAATTGCAATCAATTATTAAAATGTTTATTTTTGAACTAGGGCAATTGCAGGTTCCAAAAAAGCATTCTGAGAGGAGTGTGTCAAAACCTAATTCAATAGAAAATATTAATATATGGTATCAAACCGATTGCGGTTTCTTGATTACTCAATTCAGTTCTTCATATAGATGCTACGGTTAACACGATTCCCTCAATAAATTTTCAATCATCTGCCAAATAAAGTCTAATTCAATAGATTATATTTATTTCCGAATCGGAATCAATTCTCCTAGGCAATCTGATGAACAAAATTTCCTCAATGGATTTATTGATGTTCACCTCACTAATCTAATGATATCTTATTTATTTCGATCATTGCTCAGATACAGATACTGATGCATAAGATCGGAAAATATTGTTGCCATTCCTTATGACTAGTCCACACTTAGTTTAGTTTATCATGCAACCGCGGGTGATAAATTAAGGAAGTCAACTCATAGAATTTTAGTCAATACCCAAATGATAGCTACTGGACAAGATAATCTGAACATTTTGTATCCGAGTTTCCTGGTGTACGGAAATATAAAATTTAATATTACACTGATCGAACTAGGTGCATCATTCAAAGTTGAAACTGCCATGGCATCATCGCATGTACAAATGCGACTGACAAGGGGACATAATGGTTATAAAAGTTGAGACAATAAGATGCTGTTGAGACAGAAACAACGCTATATGAAAATTTAAATAAATCAAGGGCATTCGAGGACATCGAACACTTCTTATATATTTCTCTGTAATATAAACCATTTAATATCGAAGTAGTGTTCATAGCCGCCGAGTCTCTCCGAGAATTTTGAGAACAAAAGATAGAAATTAATCAAGTAGTCAAGTCATTTTCGTAAATAGGACATTGAAAAATCGCTCAATTGTATTATTTGAATAATTACAGTAGTACGATCCATCATGACAAAAATACAGCTGGGATACGTGTATGTAATTCCACGGAAGATTGTATCGGTCAGGGACTTCTATAAAAGTGAATTCAATAAATAAATAAATACTGTCCGTTCGATTTTATCATAATTAAGTGGATAGAGGGAGGTATTGATGTTCTCAACGGTACTTTGAGCATGTGTACATGTTGATAGTATAATTGACACATTATTACATATTTCTGATTATATTCCTATCCAAACATCCTGCACAGATATATTTCATCCTATCAAACTATTCGCGTTTTCTTCGGAAGCACGTCACATATTTGAAACCTGTTGTATGTACAAATGCTTATTGTGCTCTAGGTGTATTGTATCTGTTGCGTATATCGTGACGAAAACTCAAATTCGCGTTAGGTATCACACGTATATTTCTGAATAGGTGAATGGTTCCTATATGCAATGTGCATGAGGTTTCATATGTGCGTTGTACCTGAACATCTGCGATTACAGAGAATCGTGAAGAGCACCTATAAAATACCTCCGTAGGAATGTTAAAGTCTTGACAATTCGTGTGTTAGCACATCGATATAAAATGTATAGTCGAGCCAAGAAAGTTCGTAGAGTTACCACCACTTGTTTTATACAAATCCTGACGAAGAAGTGCCCAGTGAAACTGCAAGCCACCATTACTTGCCTTTATTTTCAATACTTTGTACAGTAACACAAAAGTTTGTGTTTGTCTGGAATTTCACCACATTTTCTGTTATTATTTTTTTTCCACATAGTAAAAAAGAAACTTCATGATTAGAAATAAAATTGAACACAAAAGTCGTTGATGAAAATAATAATTCAATGAGACGATATTACTTGTATAAAAAACGTTCGAAAAGAATGAAAGAAAGAGAGGAAACTGACGTAGCAAACTCGTGCAACCGTATCGAAGCCGACTTAAAACACTCCACCGCCAAGTTCTTCGATGTACTGGTTAGGATGTTCTCGGAAGAACTGAAACAACGCTTTAGAATACAGAATGATCACATGGTAAAGTCCGACAGAAAAAGAAGTGAAAAAAAGTAGAGTTTCATTCTCCCTACTCTGATGTATCGTGCACACACTTCAACTCAAGGATGGGTTGGCTGACCACTCTGATGTAACTGAAACGAAATTACTCCTTCTTCGGCGGGAGTATAAAGCGAGACCGTATAATATAATGCGTTTGGTTTGTACGGCATTACAATTCTGCGTTCAACTTATGGAAGTGGCTTGTATACAAAATTGCACAAAACTCCACAAAACTGCACAAAACCACGATTGTGGCCACCCTTGTGTGGTTCGCTTGTGGTAAGCTGCGTTTCTACACGCTCAAGTTATATAATTCACTGATGCTTCAAAATTCATTCTGTAAATTTCATATAATATTCGATAAATTGTTGTTGAGAGCTTTTCCTCATACGTCATTTGTTGGAGGTACAATATCGCAATGCTATTTATAAACTGATCTCACTAAAGCATTGTAATAACATATATCGTTCTCCGCTGGAATGTCACAACACATCGATTCATGTTTTCGTCATTTTGGATTATACGGAGTATGTATGTAGTAAATTGCGTCGATAAGGGACTTAGATAATTGAGTCTCTGTCGTGCCAATGTTGGCTTGTATGAGCTTGTCGCAAACTATCCAACTGTACGACATTGTTTCTATACTGGCACTCGATGTGTTCACACCCGTAATTCCTCTCCCCCGTTTCACCGATCCCTTCTTCACTTGTCTACAAGATACTCTGCTATTTAGAACTTTCTACACAGTGTAATTTTGTAAACTTGTTTAATCCTCTCCCTAACTACGAACAATTTCGCATCAAATACGCATATAACTATTTGATTATAATTTTCTGAATAGTTTTATTTGTATTAAAACATGAGCAAATGGCACAATGATGGTGAATGGTAATATATGACGTTTTTTTCCCTTCTTTTTTTTTGTTTTTTTGGTGCAAGTTGTTACTCGAGCGGAAAAGAATGATGGCACGAGCGGCTGTGATGTTATCTGCTCGTTCTCGATTCGTGTTACTGTTCCTCTATATACACACCGTATATCTGCATGTATACATGTACATTCAAGTGCGGCAAATTTCCATAGACTAAAACCGGTGTGGCGTTGGAATATTTGAATTTATTTAGAGGTTTTCCAGGTCGCGTGGTGGCTCAATCAGATTAATTTTATTTGTTACACTCTATTTGTTTTTTTTTCATGATTTGAGCGTATGACAGAGGTAGATTTTGTTGAATATGTATTCATACACAGGAATAAAATTTGGAAGCTGCGGTTGGTGTGAAAATCAATACCACGTGTTACGATGAATTTCCAATATTTAATGATGAGTTGCGTCATATTAAATAATATATGTGCAGTATATTCCATTCGATGACAACTAGGAAAAGATTTCGAATGTATATGTGAAGTTGAAATGGTAACAATCCGCCTTCGAGCACACGTAGGAACTTTCTCTCCCTCTTTCCCTCCTCCTTGGCACTTCTTCCATTCTCTAGTTTCCTGCCCTCGCTTCCTTGCGCACATTGTCGACGGAGAAATGTGCTTATCGATGATCGCCGCTAGCGATACATAAAATTTCGTGAGGAAATGAAAAAGTGGGAAAGGAAAGGGGGCGGGAGTGAGCAAGATTACATTTTATTGGAATAGTTACTTCGATGGATTCGACATGTGTATGAACTTTTTTTTTTATTTCTTCGTTCCGTCCCTTTACCGTTTGGAAAGTCTACGTCAATCAATGTCGATGGCATTCACATTGTGTAAAAACGGATTCATGATTACTTATATGTGTGCCTGTGTGTATGAATTCCTATTGTTGATAAACCCAAAGATGTGTACGATGATTAAATCGCATATATATTGCCAGTTATATTTTGTCACGCACGGAAACAGTATTGCATCGTAGGGGATCACTCTATAATTACAAGTCGCGCGATAATTGTGCAATCGAACAGAAAGCATGAAATTAATCATAAGCATAGTATATGAATTGGATCATATTGCATTAAAAAGTGAAAAACTGGAGTTTTTATGATCCCCCCCCCCCCCCCCCCCCCCCCCCCCGCGCCCCCCCCCCCCCCCCCCCCCCCCCCCCCCCATACAGACACATACACACACGTAGACACAGACACACACAGAATAATCGAAGCTCACTGAAAATATACATATTATCTCTCTCATGAAATCACATCAATTATTGTTTATACCAAAAATTCGTTAATTACCGAACGAATAAATGGAAGCTATTATTGTGCCATTCGCTTCCGACTGGATAGTTTTATCTCTGTACACCCCGATATGGAATTCGTAATAATTGCCAATCAATTTAATTTTTCACAAATCCACCAAAAAGTTCAGACTGGACTTTTGTACGGTCTTATAATTGGATGTTCACGTGCACTTAGTTGAGCTTTATCATCCTCATCTCATTATTTGGCCAGAAGAGTTTTTGAGTGAAAGCGGAATTAACAGTGATGAAGAAGCGGCCAATAATTCGAGTGAATATGTGAAAAATACGTTGTGCCGCGCAAGAGAGACAAACTTTCAGATTCTCGACTCTCATTTGGGTTTATTATTATTGTAGAGTTGTATGAAAATGCGTAGACTTTCGAGTTCATTCGCCCGAAACCTGCTGAAAAGTGAAATTACCAATACGGGTGAGTACCACCTGAACAACCACTCCAATTATATTCTTTTGTGCACTTCGATTTGACTCATTTAATTTGGTTTGTGCTTCTAAAAAAAAGTTATTGAAGGAGAATCGTGGATTTCAGATATTCTCTCAACTATCTCTATCACCCACAGAAAAGCTATGAATTCTGAAACTGACAATATATGAATCTCGTAAATTTTCAGATGTCTTATTCCCATATATATTCATCACTCATGTCTACTTCAAATGAATCGTTCGAATTTTTACTGCTATCATACTCTATACACGCGTCACCACAGTCCCATTATTTCATCTGTCATGCAGCCAACTTTCAACTTTGCAAACTTTTCGATGTTGAAAATTGAGTGTTCCAACTTTTAATTCCATAGACCGCCTGGTCGTTGTCAATGTCTCGAAAACGGAGTAGGAACGATAGGGGTAGAGAACGATACATATACATAGTGGGAGAGAGAGAGAGAGAGAGAGAGAGAGAGAGCGGAAGAAAGATGACACTTGGGGTATATATACCATCGAGATGTAAACATATATATATATATACATACATACGTATTATTTGTTTGGTTACTTTTCTGTACTCACTTGATCATTCGATGGATATCTGTGGGCACTTGCTCGATCTGGTTATCCGTGAGGTCCAGCGAGGTCACATTTACTAGCTCTAACAATTCTCTAGGGATAGTTTTCAGTCCGTTGTGCTCCAGTTGAATCGTACGCAGTTGACAAAACCTTCAATTTTTTTATTTTTTTTATTGTTTTTTTTTATTCATTCAATTCGATACTTATCTTGTCTTGTTATGATAGATTAAGTTTCATATCTTACTTGTGTAAAATGATGAGATTGCTGTTATCATTACCCAAATGATTGCGTTCAAGTAAAATTTCTTCTGTATCTGGAAACGCGAGGATACTCTCTGGTATTCTTGATAAGCCGCTTCTACTCAAATCCAATTTCGTTGGCCCACTCGATAATTTCATCGCCTGTCGATAAATACATTTTCAATCGTGAATATAAGGCTGATAATAAGATGATTAAATTAGACAACTCCATCAGTTAGAATAAAATATTGACTATCATGAGTTTCACCTCAATTTCCAATGAATCTGTGTCCATTGTATCTTTATCCAAATCAAATTCCTCCATTATCGCAACTAATTTTCCCACGTGCACCATCTCTAAAGTTTTCAAAATATCTTTGAAGTATATAAACCGTAAATATGTATGTATATAATATATACTATATATGCATGTATAGAGGAAAGTTTTGTGCTTGTAATCGTGTTAGATTTAATCTCATCGTATATGCATGACTATCGGATGGGTTGTAAATTATTTCGTCTTTGCAATTCTATATTTATAGAGCTATGTATATATTTGCATACGAAAATCCAAGATGTTACAAACACGTTAGTACTTTGATGTTATATCCTCACACGAATTCCGTCTGCATTCTCTTTAATGTGTAGATGAAAATTCCGAAGGGCTTTATCACATTTTTTATCACATTTTTTACGAACAATATACAATATCTTGAATTTCACCATCTACATATGTAAACACAATGATGAAATGAACTTTAATCCAATGCAATATTCCATTGCAATGTTTCTTCATGTATTTATATTGAAAGTATTTTCATTATAACAATCATTCGTGGCAATAATGACTCATCTAGCAAAGAATAAAATTAATGATTATGATTGAATTAGATTTTGAACATAATCATTGACTTTCTTTTCATATAACTTGAATTTCTATGTTTGTATATAATTATTTAGAATTGAAGGAGTAGATGTGAGTACTGCTACGATTTTTTATTGAAACGGAAAAATTCGAGATTGGAAATGTTGATTTGTAAGCAAGGTTTGCCCTTTATCAATACATTTTAGATAAATAGTCGCAAAATATTCGGAAAGTGTGTATATGAATGATATTACTCCGAAAAAAAGTAATCATTTTATTAGAGAAAGATAGTTATGGGAAAGCAATATAATGGTGATTCTGGCATATATCATCGATATGGTTCCGTAACTGTTGAATTTAAGTATTCAATACGAGTTATATATTTTATGTGTTAACACAATATTCATAGTAAAACTTAGTGAAATATTCTTTGAAGCAAAGGAGCATATGCAATCTAAATGTTGGTATTGGAAAAATAAACAAGCAATATATAATGCTGCAAAATAATAATGTTTTCCTTGGGAACGAATCAGCACGTATAGATACTCATAACCGAATTGTTTGTCGATGCAATGTACAGAGTAACTCATCTCTGGATTCTTTACTGCTACTGCTGTGATGCTATAGTGATTTTTCCAGCTGCTCATTACTCGTTATATCATCTTGATAGGGAAAACGCGTACGCAAAATGGTGACATGGATGTTAGCTGTGCGCGAAGCTGCGAGGAGACACAGCCAAGGAAATTTCTTTTGTTTTCCTTATGTAGACGGGACGCTGTGTATTGTATGATGAACATTGAAGTGGAAACACAGAAGGGGTGTCTACATGTATATCATTGCTCGGACTGGAGGGTTTGCAGTGTGTATGTGCACCCCAGACATGAATAGAGGTCGCGAGGGACAAATATAGAACAGTGAGAAAAAAAAAGAAGAACTGCGAGAATTAATCTGCGCTGTGGTGCGGAAGTAGCAATGTATATCTATTTGCATTGTCAGAAAAAAGTGTAGAACATAAATAAATTTGAGGAAGGAAAAAACATATGTAGGGCACGAAAAATGGAGATTAATGAGAAGATATTAGGGGATAGCGGATAGTGGAACACTCGAATCACTATTGTGAAGAAGGGAGTAATAAAGGCGAAGAATGGCATGGGCGTTTGCGAATGGATAACTTTTACTTCTATCTGAGGTGGTGCTCACGATACAGTACGATAGTTTTCAAACTTAAATACACCACTAAATAAACTTCTGCTTCTCAGTCGCCCCCATGTATTTATTATAACTTTTTTGATTTATCTATTTCGAATGCTCGCCGAATATAAAATTGAATTTTTTTGAAGTAACATATATTCCAATCCAAATTCATTGATTCAAATGAATGAAAATTGCACGCGAGCATAATTTGTGTTGTTTTTTTCTATGCCTTGCGATGAAGAATATATTGAATCGTAACAAAAGCAGAATAAATTTCGGCCGTTGAACTCAATCGCATTTTTATAACTTGGATCGATTACGGCGACCAGTATGATGTTCAAAGGTGGGATTGCTACTCAAAGATGAAAAAATAAAAGAACATTTTCTACTATTTTCAATGATGTATTTCTAAAAATCTTGAAATACATCATTATTTTTTTCTTCAAAACGGTGTTTTTCGTTCCAACGGAGAACATATCGCCAAATTATTTATTCAGTTGATATCAACTTCCGTGGGATTATTCAACTTCATTTTGAAATACGTCGTAGTTAGTTTTTTTTTTATCTCTCTGATACGTCAATTCTTTTTATATGAAGGCCGGCAAAAATATTCATACTCTCGTAGACATATTGTGAAATTATTTATTGTTCAACCATTTATTCTTTCATATTCGATTCAGATAAACTTGTGTATATGTTATGTATAATTCATGGATTATATATGAGTAAGCTTGGGGTGTTACGGACGAGCACGCGCCAACGCAGGAAAAGTGACCTCGCAGTGTTCACCGAGCCATGAACATGTGTTCAAGAGTGTCCAACAACATTACATACTCATATATTCATCCAACAAAATATTGCATGGTGTTCACGAAGCTTCGCCATCTTGAGTGTTTTCTCTATTTTCAATCCAAAAATTTTGTTAGTTCGAATATGATGATGTTTCATCACATGAAAGGATTTATCCTAGTATACGCATATATAAAACATGTTATTCGTCACTAATTATATTGGATGAAAGCTGGACGATAATAATCATTAGCGGTCATATATATGCCAGAATCATCAGGGAAAATGAAAACAATGGGCTCTATTAATGTGTGTATAATTGGAGAGAAGTCGAAATGGCGTTTTTGAATATATTTTCGTACTGCACTATTTCTCGCAGATGGAAAATTATTTGTGGCACTATTTACTCGTTATCCAATCTACTCTCTTTGTGTTTACATTCACATTGATGTATGGACATATAAATGCATACAAATACATTCATTCGCATAAATAATCGGAAATGGTGAAAGCCGATCTGAGACCTCGATACAATGTGGCTAGACAAACTCTTTTGTCCTGTCCGAAGATGCCATGACTATAAAATGGTGCATTTCCAATCTCGCACGCTTTGTTGTCTGATGCAAGAATCAGATGTGGCATCTTCCTACATTCAATGCACGACCTGTAGTTTGAATTCTCCGTGTACTTTTTTACGTTTATCTTTTCCACGATTTATTGTTTGTCAAAGATTTTTCCTTTTATTTCGTCGCCATGATTGCATTTCATTTCCATTTCTGAATCTGAAATGTCACACCTATTCACGATTTACAGGTATTTTCTCATGACGTTAGAGCGCGCACTATTATCTTATTTTCTCTTTTTCAGCGGCCTTTGATACCACATTGTCATTCTTATTTGAACAGTATGACATTTTATAAGTACTTTCATGATAATAATGGTCTCAGCCAGTGGAGTATTCGTGATGGGTTTCTTTTCTGTGTAAAAGAATTGCCAGATTAAATTTTCTTCAAAGGGAAACCAATATATATATATATATATATATATTATATTTCTGAGTTTCATTTTAGATTACATTGGGGGGTTTTAATCTAATTGAAAGTACAATGTTGCACCAAATTTGTTACAATCATTCTTGATTATTTGACTCTGAAGAAAATAAAATAGAGTCTCGTCTAGACGTTTTAATCAACTAATACACAACCGATAGAGTAACATGAAAGAGGCAAGGAGAGTGTTTTCTTTCCTACCTTTGATGCAAAATTAATTTTTTTTCCAGTATTGTAATAGACGTCGTGATTAATTGTTGAATTGTGTGCAGTGATATCGATTTTCGTTACAAAAGTAGCAACCATAGAATAAAATGTGTAGGTATAGATATTTCGCGTGATGTTCGTGACAAGTATCAAATTACAAACGCGCGCATTCCTCTAAACCACGCAAGGAGAGTGTAACGATGCGAGGTGTTTTTGTAAAATAAACTCTAACGGGTTGAGCACGCATCATATGAAAAAAATATATTCTTTTTCTTTATGAACAATTTTTTTACATGCATACAATTTCTTTCATATCAAGTATGATATAAAGTGTATTGGTTTTTTATAGTCATCGCATATACATATGTTTAATAAAAAATTATCAAAATTTCGGATGGAGTGTAGGAGAAGTTGAGACATGGAAAAATTGACACAGCCATGTGTCTATACCCAGATATAAATGTTGAAATAGTACTACATTATCGAATTGACTTGATTTGTCGTGTTTAGGAAGAAAAATATCATCGAATTTCAGAAATAATGAATTAGCATTCATTCTCACTAATTGTGTGTATTGGCACGGAGATTGGAAACAGAACAATAATGTTACAGAAAACAGAACCACTTCGAAGATTTTTTCATATCAAATCACTTCATATATCATTCGCACAAATAGACACATACACAATAATAAAAGCACAAAAGTTGATGAAAATACATATAAATTTAGAAACCATTCTTATTGAATTTTTTAATGCGTTCGGCGGATGCAAGATATCATTCACGACTGCTGAGAATACGTCTCGAAATATGGTTGGTAAGGTATACCAAGAGCTTTGTCGCGTGTGTCTTGGACGCGTGTTATTATAACCGGAAGATACGCTCACTGCCTACCATTGCGCAATCTCACTCTTCTCATTTTTTCTCCGTCTGTTATTTCGAATTACTCTTTCCCCTCTCTATTTTCTTTCTCTATAACTTTTCATTCCCCCTTCATTCATCCTCTCTCATTTTATTTTTCAGCTGCAACTTCCGCACGAAAAATTGTCAAGTGGTCTTAACTGTGTAATATGTATCTCTCTATAACGGTATTAGCGATCTCATTTAGTGTAATTTCCTTGATAGCTAGTTTACATATGAATTTGCATGAACATGCGAAGATATGCGTATATGTACCGTTGTATCGTTATGCTCTATAGTAAAAGGATATTTTCATTATTCGTCACGTCAACTCTCAAGAATTGTACACTCTTAGTTTATGTCATATCTGTGGCACCTTCGCCTGGGGCACAATCCAGACATGTGTGATGCTATTTTGGAAATGTCCCCAAATTGAAATATGACGGACATCCTTGTAAATTTTGCCGATTGCTATTACCTACCTGATCATGACTGTGGTATCTAAAGTCGCCAGCGTGCGACGGTCGGCTGTAACGTCGTTGTGACAACTGTATACATCCAACATTTTCATTCAAATATAATAGTATATTATTTCAAATTCGATTCTTTCACAAGTAATTAATTCACAACGTTATTTTTTTTGGCTTAACTCATCCATCTAATTTCGGTTTGAACATCATCAGGAATTTTGTATCTTTTCTTCCACAACGTATTGCATAACTCATGTTTTTTTTTTGATGCTCGTACATTTTATAATAAAGAATATCGAGACTTGCCTTGTGGATAAGTAAACACGATGCAAAGGTCTTGTGGTCTCCGAGATAGAGGATGAACTGTGTGAGTCGTCGTGGATAAAATATAGAAGAAAAAAATGCCCGTTCCGTTATCATTTAGAACTTCATAATGAAAATGATGACAGAAGTATCTCGGAAAATTGAGGAGAAGGTTCATTTTTCAATAAATATACACGAACGTATTTTTCGATAAATCGATTCAAAGGATATGAAGTCTCGAAGTTTAAACCACGCGTCATATTTTGTTCATATCATCATTCCAGTTAGCTCCTTCCGCGTTCAAAGATAAGTGAAAATTGACACGATTCTATTCACTTCTTTTCATATTTCAAAACATTTTAATCGTAATGATTTTATATATATATATTGCTTTAGATATTATTGCTATTTACTGTTGTATAATCTCAATTTCACATTCAATCTATTTTTCTTTTGTCAATTTTATAATTCGGACCGAAGTAGATTTGAGGGATGAATTTCATTACAGCGTGCCAATTTCGTCGAGGTGTTAGTGTGTTATTTCTTCGGATGGTTATATATAGTTGACAATATTGGGTTCTTATGCATACAAGCAAAGAATCGAATCGTCTCATAGCGTGTGGAGTTTTCATTTCAACTCATAAAAAATCGTAATAAAAGAAATCAAATGTCCTGTCGGTTACGCTGTGAAACGTTCCACGCTACCCGGCAAACGAGACGGGCTGTAAATAAAGTTTAATTAAACTTCTTGAAGCTGCTGGGTGGAGCGTCATTCGCCCGTTCATCCCCTTCCCCTTATTTTCTCTCACAACCATCCTCCATCTAGCTTTTGCTTCATGGGAAAAAGCAGTAAGCGAAGGGCAGGTGAAGGATAGGAGTATCCCACCGAAGTCGGAAAATCGAACGTGTTGTGAGGGCGATGAGAGTGTGAGTAAGACACACATAAGAGACAGTTCTCGAGAATTGTACATCAGGAGTGGGGATTGTCCACGCGTTTGCACTAACTCCGAAAACAATATTATCACGCGCTTTCCAACTGCATGCGACTTCCGAATGAATTCTACAACGTAAGTCTGTTGAAGTAAGATAAACATATAGGACGGTTCGTAGTAAATAAAGGGGAAAGGGAGTACAGAGCGTTTATGAGCCCGACGGTTTTACGTATCTATATCTCTCATGAGTTAGTTGCATTAGTCATAATGAACATCTTATTCGAAGAACCAGAATATTTTCATTTTGAAGAAGCTCGAGAAAATAGATGAATAAAAATAATAGACCCACAAGTAAGAATGCAGCAACTCATTTGTTGTTGTTGTTCTTTATCTTCTTGTCTGAATTCCTCCAAATTACGAGGTGAACACGTGATATAGAAAGGTAAATACTTATTGAATTCAGGCAGGTTGAAATTCTAGCCTGAATCGATACCTTTTATATATGACTACTACGCTTATCTGATATACAATAGCAGATGGATTGTAGTGAAATAGAACAAACAACAAAGTGGGATTGTGCGTCACGATCCTTTTAGAATTCAATCGGATTATCCAAAATGCAATTGAGAGAAAAATACATGCGCACTCACAACGTGATAATCCTGGCTGAATGGGTGTTCACTGCTAATAGCTTGGTACCAGTTTGATGGATTGTACTGGAGGTGTCGGAAGAGAAATGAAATAAAAAGCTTACAATTGAACTGTGTAGATGAAGAAATCCTACCGGCACTGCATTAATTGATATAGAATTGTCCATGCATAATGTGTCTTCACAGGATATTTCGGTAAAATATGGTTAGATATAAACTGAAGGTTTAAGCATATATTTGTTGTTTAAATATTAACACCAAGTACGGGTTAATTCGAAATAATAATATTTCAGTACAAATAGTATAGTCAGCCGGAATGAAAGACGTGTTATGTATTACGATATATTGAGCTCGATATCATTTTGAAATCTTCGAAAAACATCTTTATAAAAATATTAGAAGAAAATGTTCTTCATTTAGAATCCAATTTTTATTCAGAATTGATAGAAAAATCAATTCGGCATGTAAAACATCAAGACATATATGAAGACTTTAATATCATCGAAGAAGTTTGACTGAGGATAAACAGTTGGAAATTTTCGGTGGCATATGACGTGCCCTGATTGCAGTGCTCGGCACTATCAACTTTCAGCGAAGCTAAAATGTACAAAAGTAACATCTCGGCGGCAATGAAGTAAGCTATCTTGATTAAAAGACGCGACGTGATTTTCTTCATGTCACTTCATGGTGTAGTGAGGCCGAAAAATGAAATCTTATAACGAGAATAAAAAACTATATTGTGCGATAATTCCACCTAAGAAGAGCGACGGAATGAGTTATTGGGTCGTGAAAGAGTTCATGTGCTTGGGCTTGTGAAGATCAGCGATAAGAAAACACCTGTATTTCATTTTGACGTGTCCAAAGGTTATTATCGTCTTGAAAATTGAAGTTACATCGTTCATGCATTGTGAACGGATGTAAACATGTCGAAAATGAAGCCAAACGCATGTAACAAATATTTTCAGTTCGAGAATGCCCATTTTGGATTCATTGATATCTATCAATATCAATAAAATTATATGCACGTTAGCTTATGTTGAAGATTACACCAGTACATAAACATTTAGAATTTTTTTTTTAGTTTGTTGAATTTACTTCGCCATAATTTTAAACATGATTTAGTAAGTTTCAAATCGAAAAATAAATAGACTTTTTCATCTCCAATTGTTGGAAACCAATTTCTCGTATTACCAATATGATCTTTCCGTTCCCGTTTCGAAGAAAATAAACGGTCGTTTATTCAAGTTACAATAAATATGTGAGAAAGCAATTTAATGCCATGACACTCCGAATATTTCCACACAGTTGTGTTGGGGGATCCGTATCATCCTCATCGTCACTATTCTCACTGGTATACAAGAGGGCAAGAAAGCCGTAAAGAGGATAACGCCTCGATGTTGCAATGGATGACGATCCCATGTTGGATGAATATAATTCACGAAATGTGATGGAAAATTGGGTGATTTCGCGGCAGCTGCGGCGGCATATTATCATATGCTCATCGTTGATCGCGTCATTGAGGTGGAATGGATTTGGATGGAACTCTTACTCTATCAAGGAATTTTCATAGATGAAAGAGTCTATATCCTGATGAAAAATTTATTATAAATTCTTTCGCCAAATACGAGAGACAGAGCATATAATTCATCGCACCCGATTGGGACGCAAATGCTAGCGAGTGTAGCGATGCTCTTTCAAGTCTGAGTACAATTAAAAACGATACCATATATATTTCATTATTTCTAATTGTTCGGATTTCATGAGAATCGCTGCTGGGCCTGAAGAAGATTTTCGACAAAGGAAAAAAACAAAAAAACCAGATTGTATGCAACAAAAGTCTTAGATATCAACCTTTCATGTCGATGGCTGTCAATAATGGATCAATAATTCCTTTTTTTCTGTTTTCACATTAATAATAAGAGCATTTCAGATCATTTGAGCATCAGGAATAAAAGCAATTACCTCGGTTATAAATGATGCATAGCCGATTATATATTTTAGGTTCGTTGAGTTTCCAATTTCCTATGATATGCATTTTATTTACACAACTTTTAGCTGAATTTGTGAAGATTATTTCATATTTTCCCCTATATTAATCGTATATAGATTGGGATTAATGTAAATTATGATGGTGTTCTCAAAGCAGGTTTATATGCCAAGTGTGTTGATTTCATGACTCAATGAAGAGTTGGGTGTTCTTTGATCGATAATTTTTCAGTTCGTGATGATTATTCCCCTATCTTATGAAATAGACAGTTTATGAGACAGCAAATAATTCAGCGTAAGTTTCAGGCGTTGGGAAAATTTCTTTGAAAATTATTTATAATCAATCTAGAGAACATTGAAAAATGTAAATAAGTATTCCTAATCGATAACGAACATGAGAATGATTTTATTATTGTTGTGCCAATACTAATTATTTTTCAATAAAATTTGTTTTCCATTATAATGATTTAGGCGAGAGTGGGGCAAGACGGCCTTACAGTTTAGATGGGCCATCTTGCCCCACCCTCCCCTATTATCTTTTCCTTGGAAAATAGGCAGATGATTGATGGATATATAGCCTATAGATGAGATGGGGTCCCACATTTTGAAATAATGGGAAAAGAGAGGATGTATATATGAATCTACGTGTCCACTACATGGAGATTACTATTATGACGACGAGGCGAGGAGTTACCCTAGAAATTTTCCACTCAACCTACTGTCAAAGTTTTGTCGTGGTTGTTGCAAAATTCTAACATACAAGTTAGAATCAAGCTCATTATAAGTTAATAGGAGCTAAAGTTAGCTTCAGTTATTGGTCATGCAGGACGACTGCAGTTCGCACCAAATTACCACAAATTACTACAAATGTTTAACAGTATATTCCGCAGAAAATTTGGAGCTTCTAGATTTCTTGAGACAAAAGTCGAAAACTATCCAGCAAATTTTTTCGCGCGAAAGTTCCTTTTTGTTACAATTCAAAATTTTGCGTGCGTCAGTTCTTTTGGGGTTCTAATCTCAGAGGCTCACAGCTCGAATAACAGCAACATGACTTTTTTGTCCTTCATTTTCATGATAATTCCTCGAAGTTTTCATTCTCATTACAATTCTGGTCGTGTCTTCATGTATTATTACCGTGGAAAACTTTTCGATGCGTGTCAGCCCTATTTGCTGCCACCAATATTGAGTGTTTCTATTCACTTTCATTAACACACATGAGTTAGTTGATTCCATGTTAAACAACTGTATTATGCTTCATGAATATAATTTTAGTCATGCGCGATATGACTTTATATGTTATAAAATTTATTAGATGTCATGTTGTCAAGGTGCTGTATGACATACAAGTGAAAACATTCAAGCGAAGAGCAATTCCGCAAGATTCAAATACCTCAAAGTCTCTTAGGTACACCATATCGCGCAATATCGACTATGCTTCAGAAGAGGTGGGACGACACTTCGTTTCCCGTTGAATTCAGTCTCATTCACTATTTCCCGATAGCCAAGGATCTGAAACCAAGTGTTGCCTTACTTTCACGCAGTAGCAAAATCAACCACTTCGCCACGAACTTGGTCGTGACCGAGGGCCCTTGCTCTTTATAAATTCAAATTTGGTGGCGCTGAGATGCAAGTTCACCCTGTGCTACTCTTCACGTTTTGTTCACCCGGGTAAAGCGTAACTACTGAAGGATCGGAAATACGCGCTGGATCACTATTTTCTGGTTATCGCGAACATCTGCCCCATGAAGTTTTTATTTTCTGGAGTTTATTTCTAGTCTCTGATTTGCAACTACTATACTTAATAAACATGCTCTCCTTCGAATTGTAATTGAGCAAAATAATCGATAAGATGACAAGTTGGTAATCAGATAATAATTTGCTGTCAAACATGATCGGTTAATTCACAGAAAGGCAATTACAATATTCAACCCAAGAAATTTATGTATTCATAGATGATATGGCGATGATCTGTTGTGCTCCGTTTGATTTGACCCGTATTTTTGACTGGAGTATGATTGGAGATGCCTGGACAAAGATGACTTTTTGAACTGTTCTCTACTTCTAATATAACCAATGATTGAATAGACTGTTACACAATGGAAGGGTATGACTAGCTGGTTTATTTGTGATGATCGATTGTAGCGATATTTCAAACTTTCTGATAGAATCGACGTTGGCGTAGATCAATTAATTTAATCTCCTTGGAGTTCGCACATTTTTACGCATCCTAGCAAGATTTTTTATTGAATGTTTAGAAGTCGCCAATCTCATTATCAACATGAATCAGGCCTGCATCTAATATAGATGATTATATTCCCGTTTGATGAAATTTTTCTCTTGCTTATCTATGAGGCTACTAGAAAATAATTCATATATAGAATAGCTAACAATGCGTGCTGTGACGAGTCAAAGAACTTTTATAACGTTCTGATGAAACGAACGAATATTTTGAAGCCAATCAAATATGGAAGTGATGAGCAAAAGTAGAATTGCCACGGAGTGAGTGAAAATTCAGCTGAAACCGGTGATGAACAGCGAAGTGGACGCATTCGTAATGACATAAGCATCTGCTTGTTTGAATTGTAAATACCTAGTGAATAATTTGATGCAACAATGGAGTTCATAATTTTGTAGTATTTTTCTGGTTTGTATGATATCAACTTCTTCATGACCTATGATTCATGGAGAAATAGCATCGTTCAATTGCGTATAATGTTCAGTTTTTGAAACACGCAACAAGCAAGGCGTGCGTGTAAAAATACGTTCGTACGAATATACTGCAATTTATTACGAATCATTACGTATATCACCGTGAACTTGATTGATCAAATATATTGGATATGGCTCACAGTGTACGGCAAAGTATCTAGAGGATGAAAGTACTGTTTCCAGCTAAAATTATTCTACCACTAGCTTCGTATTCATGTGCAGACTTTCTCAATTTCACCAAAATTTAATAGATCACATTGTATTTATTTTTCACGTGAGTACGAATTTCCGAAATACTAATTCATTTAAATGCTGTCAGATGAACTATGGCGAGATGAAAATTCATGAGTAGTACGCCTGCCCTTTTCCTTCACAAGCCATCATCATATACAAGTTGGTGTATGAATCGTCATGTTGCTTAGTAGTGACAGCGTAGTAAAAACTGCGCGATATGATAAGGCGAGAAATGACCATTTCGTTTTCATCCAAAACGCTCTTGGCGGTGAGACGATAAAAGTCCATTATATGATATGAAATTACAATGAAGGTGAGAGTTTCAAGACTGATCGATAGCATCACCGAATCGTAATACGCTCATTGAGATAATATTTGTTCTGAAGCTCCGTATTATACTACCACTAATGTGACTGAGCTCACTGGATAATTCAATTTGTCTTCGTAAATGCAATATGTTTCATTCCATTCATCTCCTGGCACCTAACCAGGCGTTGCGATGATAATTCACGTTCGTGAACTTAAAAGTTTGTTGTGTAATAGAGCACGAAATATTATCCACGATTCACTTGGTCACTGTGTTGCGTCTGTATAAATTTGAACAGAAATTGAACAAACTCGAATGGATAATATCTGGTATTGATTTATAAAAATGAAAAAAGGTGTGGAAAAATTCGTTGATACGCATATATTTACAATTCGATTGTCGAAAAATTTATTTTCAACCGCCTGGAAGTCGTGAATGTAAAATATGGAATATAAGATACAAATACTGAATTTCAAAATGATGAACTGTTGTGATGTTAGAAATATGTATATGATATATTGAGTTGAGTTGGGAGACACGGTGACATCGCTTGAATAATACTGCGTTGGTGAATAAATTTAACGAGTAGTAACATTTCTTCATCGCTGTTTCTTCGAATCAACCTTAGTATAGATACTATATTTAAATTGACGACATATATCTCATTTCGTGACGCCGTTACTGAATTTATTCTATACAATATCATGTATGTCTATGCAGACGCAGAATATATCAACGAAATTCAAAGTTACTTAAATTCTTTTTGAAGCATTAATACACCACTTCAAAAAACGTTATTTTTGCTGACATGTCGTTTTGTTTGTATTGATTTGCCGGCTGTTAGTATACTTTAGGTGACTGACCAGCAGCCGTTGTAATTCGGCACATTGACAAACGCTTTATATTTAACTATATATTACATGTGATACTATACATTGAACAAATGAAGAACTCGTCGGGTAATACGATGGGAAACAAGTGTTAAGTACGTTACTTCTCATGTCTTAGGCTTCCACGACGTTGATAGGTTGTGGCAGTTTTTACCCTCATTGATTGTCATAATAACAAGAAAATTCATACTGGAAGACCCATGAAATAAAAGGCATACAATATCGTGTTGAATTATTTGCATTCATCATCTGTATAACAAAAAGATATGGAGCAGTTTCGTGAAATTTTAAATGATTTGAGTTAAATTGAGTTTGAACTGGATTCAGTCTATTTTAACTCCAAGAGGGGATAATTCATTCTAAACCATTGTTTTTAACACCTACATCAGTTGAAGTTTGAATAATTATGAATTAACATGCAATGAATCAATTTTCGATCGATATTGAACTGTTTGATCTCCTTTATTTTGAATATTCTGTGTATCCCGTTTCACGGTCGGATGAAATATTTGTCTATTATGCCATGGGAGTACCAAGAATTGAGCTTTGGATGTGGCGTGAGATCTTATAATTATTTGCCTCTTGAACGTGCTCGAAGCGAAAATTCAGTACGGAATAGGTGTATACATATAGATATTTTCCCTCGGAGTGAAATTTAATTGGTAGTCGAACAATCCAAAGTAGGAGCATTCAACGCCAGACACACAAAAGCGGTATGCATTTTCCACTCAAGTTTTGCTGCTTATTGCATTTCTGTTTGATATTTCCTTTTCTGTTTCCGAACAATTTTTGTCTGTCAGAAATTCATATGAATGAATAGAGATTATAAACTATTTTCCTGCTCGAACAATTCCCGAATTCATTTAAAAAGTCTGTTGAGGAAGGGAGTGGTGCTGTGGAAGCCATGGGATTTACGAGTGGTGGGACTCGAGTGGAATTAGCCAGCCACTGACTATTTCGATACGCAATGTGGTCCTCAATGTTCCCACGAGTGCCACTAATTTCAATTTATGTTGTATACATATATCTATGAAAATATATTTGCTCCGCTACAGTAGCAGATTATTTTGATTTGTATCCGTAATACATTTCATACCTCATTGAATCAATTTATCTGCATCGACAGGAATGAATAATGAATGGGAGTGATAATTTCTGAATGAGTGAAACATTTAGAGTTTTTTATTATTCACTATTTGTCATCACATATATACACATATACTAGGAACAAAAGTTGATGTATGTAAGAAAAATCCTAGGTGATTTTTAAAGGGCGGTAACTTGGAGAAAATTAGTTCCTGACGCAGTTGAAATGGAGAACATTCGAACTGCTTCGAGTTTTTAGTTTTCAGATCTTGAGTTCAAAATTTTTTATCGATAGTAGTTTTGGTAAGAATTAGAAAGCCATCGAGGCAATTCTTTTCCACATCTTTGCTTGCTCTCCAAAAGCTTCACAAACTATCATTATTTTTTTTCAGTGATTGCATCTTGAAAATTTCATGATGTATCTAAGAAATTTTCATGATGAAACCACTGAAAAATGATAATTAAGCTTCGTAGATCTTCTGAAAAGCAAGCGAAAATTTGAAAAACATCCCTTAGTTTTTGTGCCTAGTGTAAATTGATGGCAAACATTTCAGACCCGTATCAGTTTATGATACTCTTCTTTAGAATCTCGTTTCCATGCAAATGGTTACATTTGACTTTGATGCTTTCTATAAAGTCTGCCTGTCTTTGCATCCTTCATTATTCTGATGAGCTTTCATTCGGTTGTGTACTTTGAACTGAGTTCAATACAAATACTGTCATGCGGAAATACTTCATTTATAGTGGATGTTCTGATATAGTTGGGGTTCTTTTTTTTAATGTGCCGACTATTCATAAAATTTATCGACTATCAATATATATCGTTGAGGATTCAACTATTACTGTATGTCATCGAGTTTCTTACAAACAGCTGATATACTTGCAAAATTATGTCTGATAGAAATAAATGTATATACCTGCCCCAAATATATTTAGGAGTTTTACTAATATTCAAACTTGACTATTACTATGATAAATTGACAATTGATTTATAGTCTTAGTCAAGATATTGTGAAGCAATTCATGTTGGCGTAACAGTTTGTCAAAGTTTAGATCACATGATACTCCATGTTTTACTGATGTTACAATGAACGCAGCAGTTTTACTGGACAGCAATAACGGACTCATTTCACAGGTCATCAATCTCACTATTGACCAATGTCTAATGATTGTAATTAGCATAATTAAGAATGATAAACTTTAAGGAGCTATAAAAGAAGATTCCTTATTGGTCCAAGACTTGGGATTTCGGTACATTGTTTTGAACAGGTTCTGCACGCTTTTTGATGAAATTCAAAATGCGTGTCGAAAATACAATGATGAAGGGTAGCAACTATTGTCTGTTATGAATTTTTACAAGAAAAAAAAGCGTGCAGAATTCAATTTTAAACAGTGCACACAAATCCCGGGCTTTGGGTCAATAAAAAATTTTGGCCCCTTCAGAACATTTTGTCAGTACAAGATAGCTGAAGGCTGTCCTTCACTGCACAAGATTTTTTGCAGCTTATTAGATCTCGATTATTGTTGATATGAACTGTCATTGGGCATGATTCTAGAGGAAATTCAATACTCTACAAGAAAGGTCGATGCCGTATATTGATGAGGTTGATATTCTTATTGCAAAATTTAGAAAAAAAAATTAATTTTTATTGAAGGGAAAAATTAATTTTTGATGCGCCCAAATATATATTCTCATTAGTACTACCAAACTCTATGACGAAAATACTTTTTTTCATCTATTAATACAAACATAATTAACTGTTGTATATATGCGTTTACGTTTTTGGCGGCTTCAAAAGTTTGATACAACACCATTCCCCGATTGAACCATATAAGTTTTTGTTTGTCGATGATGTATTCGTGTCCGTCATATCGAGAAGTTTCACCAAAAAAGAAATGCATTAATTATCAATATGTGTGGGGATGATTCCTGCTATGATTCCATCGCATCAGCATAATTATTCGATTGTGGCAAACAATTATTCTTTTCGTCATAATTAACTTCATTATTCACTAACAGTTTGTGTATTAAACTGAGAACAAAAACATCGTTTCCTCAGTGCATCGATAAATCTCATGTGTCTTGTTCAATGGACTGGCGAGTAACTTCCACGAGGGGATAATCGCAACGATAAATCATTTCCTAGCACGTCGCTAATATCTCTAATGTTCTACGAGACCGCAGGGACACCTGTGACTGGTATACATTCTCCGGTCGCGTGACATGGTCTTTTAAATATAGAGACGTAAGCGTATACACATAAATACATGCTCAGTTCATGAATCGCCTTCACTGTTGAGACAAAAAGTGGGCTACGAGAGATATGATATATACCCGAATGATAAAACAGTTAATTTCTAAATCACTCGTGACACATTAGAGCGAGAGAGCTGGCGGGGGGTTGAAGGAATTAAATTCACGTCAGAAAAGTGGTTCCGACTCCAACTAGTGAACAATACCATAATGCCTAGCAGAATTCTATGGGAACGCGGTGTTTACCTGCTGGGATTCAACAGACGTAGAAGCCGACAATTTATAATCGATATTGAGATTCAAATTTTATTTTAAACTGCGGGAAGATTTTTAGGCTGGCTCACATTAATTATCAATGCAGTGATTGTAGGTTGCAAATTATAAATGTGTATTTCACTTTCAATTTGGTTGACTTCATAATTATTATCAAATTTTGCAGTGTTATTTAGTTATATTGAGACTGCGCGTTGTTTTACCACTGAAATATCGAAACTTGAGGGCAAGGTTCGAATCTAATGGAATTAATTTAGGAATTGTCATTTTGATTCAAATTTGCGAAAGAAAGGTGAATTGGGTGGTAGTGTTATTTACATTTTAAGCTCCATGGCAACTCATAGTAAGATTACTCGGTAACAGCTTGGTCTTTTACAAATGTGCGAGATTTTCGGACTAAATTGCATGGAGTGAACGTGTTTGAGCGCGCGTGTTTACGACTTGCCCTGTCTCACATACAAAATTCATTGCCTGATACATACACTCATGCATTTATATTATATAGATGTATGCAGTACTCCACATAGCCCATGCGAGCAGTGTGTACGCGATTGGTCTGTCGATTCAAAACGGCGAGAAAAGTCAATGTGTGCCTGCTGCAGCGAGTGCATATATATATGGTAATGATACCAGAATGTTTCCACACTTCAGCTCTATTCAACAATGGTTTATCACTCACAGAGATTTGCCAATAGTTGTACATACATATTGGTTATTTTCATTTCTCTAGTTTAATTTAGCTGTAATTTTTCTGCATTTATAAACCATTCGTCATTAATGCAATTAGACTGGATGCTTTATTTATCTAATATCCCCTCATCTCATCTTTTTTCTCAGAGATATAATTTACAAGGGATAGAATGCTATGAAAAATGGAGGGACTACATTCTGGTCAAGAGTTTTAGAGAATCAATCCATCGGGTTTTCGATCCACGCACTGACCATTTTTTCACATCATTTGTTTGCTTTTTGTCTCATTTTCTGTCCCCCTCCATTGATCTCTTGTTTTCTGTCATTTCCGTTCTGCCATTCGTGAAATAAAACTCTCGGCAGATCAAATGGATTTCTCTCGTTTTGTATGACTGGAAGAGAATAAATGGAGTATGTAGAGATAACTATTCTGTCAATGGTTCAGGCGCTCGAAAATTGAGCGAATACAACACGATAAATATTTCCACGTGAAAATTAGATAGTTGAGTTGGGCGCTGGCTTGGAAGCTTTTTTAGCCATGTAGTGAAAGTAAATCTCAATTTTCAAATGAAAAGACAACGAAAACCTACAAGAACTTTCAATATGAATTTTTTCGTGGTGCGTGTGTGTGAGAAATGGTTTGCTGCTCCCACATGTTGGGGTTCTCATTAGGGGGACGGAAATGCATACTTGCAGCTTCATTTTCGCAGTCTTTTACTTTCGGTTAAACGTGATCGCACCTATCAATCATGACAACTACTAGTACATAGTTACAGATTCTTCTGTTATTACAGAGAGCTCAATATTAATTCGTATGTTATTGAGTATTTCATAACAAACATATTTCGAAAACAACTGTCTCCATTCAAAATGTGACAAACAGTTCGTTTTCTTTTTTGCTACTGCAGACATTGAAACAACGAAACAATTATCGCTATACTTCATTGCATTACCATCGATCTAGCGCAGTGTACCACAATGGACATACGGTTTTCTGCATGGTAAATATTGGGATTGTTGATCAGGCTTCTATAAGACATTCTTGGAAGTGATTGGCAGATATTTGAGACACATATGTGTATTCAGAACAATTGAAAAAATCTATCCGCCATACAGCCTTCATTATAATTCTATTTTCTCGAATAGAATGTGCTTCAAATGCCAATGTATTAATGTTTGAAAGATTTGTAGTGGAATAAAATTTGTTAGTTTTGTAATGGTAACAGAATGTATATAGTTTTTTGTCCGTACTTGTTTGAGCCATGCGCGCCAAAGCTCACGGTCCCATGGATGATGAAATCCAAGATAAAGATGCCGACTCTCATTATAATGGCCAGACACGGATGATGCCCCATCAAAGTGAGATTGCTCGGGATTTCGATGTAATTTCTGTTGGTTTATTCTGGGAAACCCTGTTACACGCAATACAAGCTTCCCAAGTCTTGATGGCGCATGACACACTGCGCCGCCTTTCAATTCGATCCATTCTGGTCGTGATTCAGGACACTCTGCGGAATGAAAAAAATATTTATTTATATATCTCGAGAAAAGTAGTATGAAGAATTGATTACGTAGTTGTGAACAGATACCACATGAAAAAATTTGTATTACTGAAACTCTGCTTTTCAACGTGATTTCATTCGAATCCTTCCATATTCATGCATCCACAATTGTTTTTTTCATTTTCTATATTTTTCCACTTTTATATTTCTGTTCTTTGTTTTTTCGGAAGAAGTTTTCCTATAATGAGATCAGTGACTTTCATATTTGTGTGCGATATAGGAAATGTTTTCTCTAAAAATACGCGATAGCTGGCTTTGGGCGGCCTCTCATTATCATTGAATTCGATTCTGTAAAACACCCACTTCGAACGCCGAGATTTGTTCTATACAATTATATCCAACTGCTGAAAAATATAGAGTTGAGGGGCAAAATTCTACTTTCCAAAGTTGTGAACTATATTTTATGTCAACTGGTTTATGAACATTTGTATGATTTCGAATTCTCTCGATTTCACAAGAATTGGAGTTTCATGAAAATACATAGTAGATTTTTATAGAAAAGTCCAAGTCGCAAGTATAATAACACTATTCATGATCTAGCATTCTGCGTCGCTATCAATTCTGAACGAGAGTCGATCCGTGAATGCATAATCACATAGAAATGGTGAATTGATCCTAGAAAAACAGTATATGCTGCATTCATTCTATCACGTACATATTTACACGTATGTATTCACATACCAATATTCGCAGGCACCAATATAATCTGTATAGGAAAATTGTAGTTTATTGAAATGTTTTGTTTTGATACGCGATACTCGCTCCAGTATTTTCGTCCTATTGCCATTTATTCGATTCGACGCTTTTTACTCACATTACTATATGCGTTGCGAATAAAACATATCTGTATATGTATTGGCGCTAAATTCTCGACTCGATCAACAGGAAAATATTCCATCCATTGAATATCACGGTCTGTTTGGAATTCTTTTTTTCCTGAGTACACAATGATGAAGTTGAATTCTGAATTGGAAATATATTTGAGGGGAAATGTGAGACTGAGATCAGAGTTATATTCGATCAAAAACTACTTCTCATATTCCATGGGTTGTATCCCTTGGACTGGAAAATTCGCGTCGTAGTATTCAATAACGCAGTTATGAGTATTGCGAAAAAAATTTTAAATTCGCGAAAATCTATATCTGGTTAACATTTAAAGAAATTCCTTTTCATCGATAATTTCTCAGGATACTAGATAAATTATAGAAGTGGCTTATTTTTCACTCGCTCGGTGATCGGGGCAAATATCGCACGCGGAAACGGTAGTCGGCGCTGTATATGGGTATATATTTGTCACGTGCAAACGAATTTCAACCATAGAACTACCAAAATTGTGTAATTTCACTGACAAATAATATTTTGGATATGAAAATAGATTTCGACCAAATGCTCTTTATCATTACCCCCGCTTCTTATCCCACTTATGAATTGTGGTAAATGAAATTTTCAAGCTTCAGAAAGGTTTAAGAATTGAGGCGAGACAAGGTCATAATCAAAAACTGCCACAGAAATAAACGTTAATTTCCAATAATTCTGACCGCCGTTCATAAGTTTACTTTCGATCGGAGGTACAAGCATGGAAGATTTTGTTTGAATCAAATGAAATTCATACAAAAATAATTCAGTTGCGGTTGGGCCTTCAAGTGTTTTTTTCATTTAAGATTCAGAGAGATTTTGCGATTAATGTAGTTTTCGAAATTCAGCAATATTTGATACTTGTATTTATCTAGATCAATATAAAATTCGAATATTCGCTCTCAGATAGGACCGTAAAGTTCCTGGCAGATCTTCGCCTCTGTATGTAATCCGGATTTTCCCTACAGCTAGAAAGTTCTAACCGCCATGTAAGACGGTAAATGAAATCATTTATTTATATCCATAAGTGTTGATAAATTTTGACACGATATTATAGCATACACATATTCTTATATTATCATGTGACTGACAAAAAAAAAATCATCTCGAGATGATTATAAAAATATATTTCACTGATAATGTTGGTTTCATCTCGATTATCTCAGGGCGTTGCAAATGCTTGTAACGCAGTGAATCTCTAGTGAAATAGTTTCGGAAAGTAAGTATAAAAACCTAAATGTCACAGGGAACGAATGAAAATCGAATTGATTCTCGACAAGAGTAATATTCGCGGAGTTCATAACATTTTTCGTCCTCAAACAATTGTTAAAAAAATTTAAGTCAATGAATTCTGCAACGCCTATTAAATTTCTACATGTGCATGCATGACCTAGAAGATGGGGATTATGATGAATTCATCTCATTTATATTGGGTCTCATCAGTCAATATTAATTCATATACATATTTATAATAGTATGAGTTTGTTGAGAATTCCGGACAAACACGTCGATACTCTATTCACGATGGTTGCAAACTTGAATGAACGAGTTAATTGAAGGCTTCTTTAATGGATGATGAGTAAATCAGAATTTCTAAGCTAACAAGGTTGAAAGTATATATAATCTGAATTTTTTTCCTCATTAGTGCTCCCTGATATTCGGTAACACAATGGTGCAAGTGTCAAATTTCAAAGTAAAATATTTCCAATATTCGTATAGAATAATTTTGCTCAATTCGCTCTTTTCCAATGACGGCAAAACTTCCATTGTAAACACGTGAAGAAATGTCAACATGGTGGTAGGATAATAAAATACTATCAAATAGGATAAAGGTATAGGTATGCAAATGACGATATATATACAAATGAAGTATAAATTTTACTGTGATATAAAATCACGGATACTATTCACTATAAACAAAAAAACGAAATTGGTTCTGAAAAACCAAAACAAAAAAAAACAATAGATGTTCAACTGTACAAGAAAATATATATGTGTCATGAACGTAATGTATTTACGATTGAATATTATCTTTGTCATGGAAATTCATCAGGAATGCTAAATTTCTGAAAATGTTGAAATAACAATTTTCTTTTTAAGGATTGTAGAGTAACCGCATGGTTCGACATCCTTTCAAGCCAAAAACACACAGTCATCCTTCCCAATAATGACACGTGCTTTATTCATAATTGAAAATATATATTAGGGTGTATAAATTGAAAGTATGCCGACCTCGTGAAGAATTTTTTATTCGCCGTTATAGCTGATTTTCGGAATATATAAAACTATATAGTATACGAAATTGGATACTGATACATGGTGTGATATATATAATTACACATAAAAATTTCCAATACTATATGCAGTTTTCTAAAGTACATTGGAAATCCAAGCTGTACAATACAAAGTTTTATCAAAGAAATCATGCCAAACAATACCTCTATACTTTTCGTCACAATATGTGTGGTACAAAGAAGAAACTACATAGTGGAATTGAAAATGGAGCCTCCTTTTTCAGTACCTCACGTATGCATATATATACTCCATGCTTGTAGGTCTATGGATTGAGCGCATGTGATTTTCTCATTTCGTTATATTATATCGCTCAATTGCAAATATTTGGATACGATTCATTAATGTCCAGGAAATAAGAATGGAACCAGAGTGGCGCAGAACGTTGGTATACATCGATAATGCGCGGTACGCACGCAACAATTAGATGATCAATAAGGAGGGAAATGAGGATGCGGTGAGAAAACAAGTTTGAGATATAGTATACGAATGAGATTGAACGTTCGATAGATAGGTGAATAAGTGAGATTCAGTCATATGTGTAAAGATATGAGGATGCGACAGATTGGATGGGACAACCAGGAGTGAAGAGGAAGTGTGTTTAAGACATGAAAGAGTATAGGAATAAAAAGACACTAGAATAGGTCTTGATTCTTCAGAATTTCATTTGCTCCCTGCGAGCCGAAAAGATAGGACGCAATGCGGCAATGGACAGGGAGGATGTAGAGCTGCGACTTACCGTGATAGAGGAAAAGTCTGGAACCGATTACAGCAAGTGCGCGTTTCTTCCATTGTGGTGAAACAAGACCTTTCAGAATCAGAGCATAACCACAACGGCTGTATCCCAACAAATCTGACTGTGGCTCTGCTGGGCCTGCACAAAAATATAACAAACATTAGAGAATACAATTCATAAAAACTTGATGCTGAGAATGAATACTGAAAAAAAAGGTTTTTATCTCATTTTTTTCCTACCTTAACGGAATATAGGAATAAAAAATATCGTTCTATGTTAACTTGTCGACTTGAAAATATTCTATGTTTGCTTTAAAAGTTTTGCAAACCGTGGACATGTCGCATTGTATGAGGTATAATATGTGTGTATCCTCTGTTTCAATCTCTCTGATTCAACAACAACATTCACATCTATTTGTGTATATAGAATCTCGTAAATGGAACTGTCTCGTTACGCAGTACAGAGATACATATACAATAATACAAATGTTTCGAATGGGCTTGAATGACAGTTTGCGATGTTGGCCGTGAGTATAAGCACAGAATGTGTATCATCGCTGCTTGTTTTGTTCCCTCCGTGTTGCCCTCAGTCACTCGTGTTTCCCTTTCTATCTATTCGGCATGTATCCGCCGGAATATATATCACAACTAATGCTGACAGTGTTCGCTAATGGAGATGAATAGAGAAATAGGTAATGACTCATATTCGGGTGTTTCAAATTAATGCTAGTTTACTCCGGAGTACCAACAATGGAGTTACATAACAGCGAATAAAATATGATATGACATTGTTAATTATAAAAGCTTATTATTTCACACATAGCAGCCATCATATACAGTTTGAGCAATGAACATTGACTGTGATACATTCACTGTATATGGGAATGCGATATTTAGCTATACTATTTTCCGACTTACAATATATATGAATCTAGCGAGGATATAATGCAGAGGATAGGCCGTCACAAAGTATCGTTCAATCTGAATATTTACCTATCAAATTCGAAATATTCAACCATCAATTCAAGTTGATTTCGTACCGCTTCTCAGAGTTACTATCACAGGATAACCTTGTCAACATTTTGTTCAAATGATCTCTTCCAGGCATCGTGATGCTGGTTGTGAGAATTGGAAGAAAAGACGTAAGACTTGGCCATTGATTACTTCTCCCCTTCAGGTAGAGCAATTGCATTGGACCATTACCTTGACAATCACAAATCGATATATAATAATATCAACAGTATATAATGGAAGAATGAACGGTGGGTGTTGAAGTCGTTTAAGAGACACTGCGTCAATCTGCAATTGGGTGTACAACTGTGTGTTGTCAATCGAAAGTGTTATTTATCGTTCACGAAACGACACTATTGTTGTATCTTTTGTTACGGTCTTGGATCACCTGATTGGTAGCGATTTCATACTTTACTCTTACATTTAATAGTTTGGCGGTTTATAAATTTTAATTCCCATGATAATTCATTTTACCGTAAATATAATTGATATGGAGGCTCACATATCAGTTTTGAGTTATTTACAGAATGGCTATGTGAAGGTATTCGGGAATTAATATATTCCTGAATGTGACCTCCAGACTCAAGTATCCTCAATAATCGAATGGTAGTCATTGCAGTGATTGCAGATGTTGTAGTATTAGGCACAAGTTGACCGAACTCTTTATTGACAATGTTGTTAATAATTGTCCTCTCGCGGCTCTCACTTCATCCACCCTATATTACCATCCCCTCCCCAATACGACGTAAAACTAACACAAAAAATATTGAAGGATGCAACGTGGGATACCCACGATATTTTTTATGACATAGTGAATATTCTCATGTATACGGACAGAATAATCTAATATAGTGATCTCTATGAGGCTACATTTTTAGTTCTCTTCGTTTGCAATAGTAATATGGTTTCTGCACATTGACATTTTCAATTCAATAGTTAGAGATAGATAGAGATAGTTCTTAAAATACAGAGATTGTTACTTTATTCATGCGAACAGTTATGGTCATTATCAGTCGTAGTGAGAAATATCAAACGTAGGAGAAAATATTCCCCAATGAATTCTCCAATGAATTCGAATACCTCGAATTATCTTAATGTTTGACAAATCCAGTTAAATGAATTCCGGAGTACATATTCACCTGAGATACTCGATCTAATTGAATGACAAACAGAATTATTCAATGAAAAAACGAATGATTTATTGCGTGAAGGACTGCAGCGCCAAATATCCATGGATAAAAATTCATGAACATCGATTTGGAACGTAACAAGCGTTTCTGGTAGTAGACGAATTCTATTTCAGACGATATTCAATTCATGAAATAAAGTTTATAACAGTGATGTTGGTAAAAATGATTGGCAATCATAAAAGTTATCAACCTTATTATTGAAGAAGATTGTGAATTTTACTATTCTGTCGGTGAATTTCCTTGTCGACATTGTATTTTTCTACCCATAATCTTCGCAATAAAGTGAATTCTATGACTGTTACGAGTATCGATGATCATATAGAATGATATGCAAAAAATTGAGCATACAAATCTTGTTGCTTAACACTGGGATCACCACCGTCCCAATTATATCCCACATACATTTTTGATTACCTTAAATTTCGTTGGTTTATCATTCATGACAACATTGGGAAGTAATTTCATTGCGTATATTTATGACAACCTCTTACATTAAACGGATAATCTGCACAATAATCAAAGTGGACCATATTTTTCTCGCTGGCAGTTTACGGGAGATGTTAAATTTTGGCGATGTTAACGTTAATCAAATAATCATTTTCCAAAAAATTGAAAACAGAAGTTCGGCGGTAATCCATTTTCTTCTACACATCAACGGGACGAAGAAAAAAAAATGATTACAGTTAAATAATGGGAAGAATTTTTGTCTAATTCCGGTTAAGTCTTATGGAGGTAATTGTCTTTTGAACACATCAACTCGCCGCAGACTGGTGAATCAATCAACATAACATTTCTCCATAGTAGAATTTCTATCAACACCAAATATCTATGGTATTTATATGCATGTTATTTTTCATAAATTACGATGGGAATTGGGTTGACTAGACTGTTGCATTTCAAATTGTGGATTATCTAACTCAAATATTCGATGATGAACGTATTGCAAGATTTATTCAATAATTAAATGCCATCGACGAGTTGCATGGAATTTAGTGCCGTACACATTTCTCCAATTGTGACATCGAGTGCAATTTGCAAAGAGGGACTGGAATAAATTGCATTGGGATCCACTTTCATCAAGCGTACATATAGGAATGAATTTAATTATGTCGATAGTTTGTTTCATTATCATCGATAAGTTTGAATAGGAAACGCAAACACTCATTTATACGTATGTATAGTGTTAGAAGCCTAAATAATTGGTTGAAACTGTATTGGGGGCCCGTCATGTTTTATCGGTGTCGGTATATGAACATTGTATTCCTCTTCCAGCATGCGCATGCATGTAACCAGCCGTTCGATCAACTGCAATGTGTATTATCGTTAAACATAATTCTCATACCAATATACATGTACCATCAGTACATGAATAGAATGTCGAATGGTTGAAGCGTGACGCGTTACTTCATTCAATAGTTTTGCGACTACCGGAAATAGGATATACATTGTCCCCTCCAATGATTCTGCGTTAAATTCCTTCCTACCCATTTACACATAAACTGTAGTTTCGACGTTTTATTTTTCATGATAGTATGATTCTATACTAACTTTCACAATAACATTATATCAGTATGAATAGAAAAAAGGACTGTGGATGTCAGGTTGAAATAGCTCAAAGTATATCTTGTATCGTCCCCGCGAAATCAATCGCACTGTGTGATAATAATAATGATAATAATAACGATGGAAATGATAGTGATAAATATGAATAATAATAATAGCTACGATTGATATAATAATAATTATTATTTTAATTATTATCAGATGGCTTTTTTTATAGATGCAATTTAGATTTTTTTTTTTTTTATGACTGAATCGGTGGATTTGGATATCCCGTGAAGACAAAATACCGATTGTGCATTTTCAATATTACTGACTAGCATTTTAATCGGACAAATGGAAATACGTGGATATGTTTATAGGAATGATGGTAGGGACCCGGCGATGAATAACACGGTGTCGTACTATTAATTTCGACGAAGAAATGGTCGTTATATTTTTTCCTATTTCCTTTATGGATGTTTTTGCGACTTCCCAGCGTTATGTTAAAGTCGACGATAAAAGTTGAAATATTTCAGAACTAGTATGCAAGATACTGCGAAGTCATTCGTTTCGTGATACAGACGAGAAGGAAGAGGATCAAGTGAAATGACAAAATATCATAGAATAATAATTTTGAATTGTGAAAATGGATAATATTTGTTCATTCGGTGACGACTGAGTGTAACGGTTAACAAAACAAGTGGCATGTCATCTATCGCAAACGCATGATGGATGAAGTTTTATGGACGATGCGTATATAGGAAAAGAGAATAATATAATATATATGCACAATTGATCAAATGCGTTTGTTGCATGAACGCACACCATACTTGACAGCCTTTACATCGGCTTGTGAAAGTAATATTCATATTGGCAGGAATGGTTTTCCTGTTTTCCCTTGTATAATAATACTAAGGGTAGTGATCATGGCAATTAATTGATGCTCATGATTAGCGTGTGCATAAATGACCCTGAGGTGTAAATGCATAATTCTCTGCTAGAAAAAATTTTCATCTATATTTTCTGGGTGCCGATGAATCAGTAGCCAACAATAAGATTATATGGTCTTGATTCCAAGCAGTTTTTCCATTTCCCATCGTGATCAGTACAGATTATAATAAGTATATTCATGTGCAAGCACTTTGTACAATAGAGTGAAAAATTCACACATTTTCTGCCTTACTTGATTTAAAAAATCTTTGCATCTGATTTATCAATGACTTTCACATATGACTACTGATTATCATATTTTAATGAATTGTTTCTGGGACACATAGAATAGGATATCGCAATTGAGTACCAGACTTCCGTCACTGACGAAATCATGAACTACTTCTTGAAGTATACATTCTACTCCTCGATGCAAATAATTTTGTGAAAGGATCACTATATGGTAATTGAAATGGCAATCAATCTAGGGTGATCGAAAAGGAGTTTACATTCCGAAAAGTAATTCAAGAGATAATAGAGATAACGGGTTTACAATTACAGCTATCGCATCTGGCCCAAGCGGTCACCGAGTTTTCTTCATAAGACATAATACATGATAGTTGTAGAGAAATTAAACCTGCGCTAGGGTCAACATTATTTCCAACGCAATTGTTTGCCGACGACCCTCATTATCATCAATCTTCTACTTGATATAAGTACAACCTTCAATTAAATAGACACATAAGCTACAAGCACTTGTTCCACCTGCAAACACCCATTGAGGGGGGAGAAGGTGCAGATAGCAAATATCAGGAAGTTTACGTCAGTTGAGGTAGTATTTGTAAGCGCCCATCCTTACAAGCGGGTGAGATATTGATTCTACGTTTGGTACGTGATTTATGAAATTCAGAACCTAAATTTCTACTCACAAAAAAATGAAAATACTAGTTTATACTTTGACCATATAATTGCAAGTTATTTGGGCTTGAACACAATTGGGATAAATTATACATTTGATCGCGGATATCTTCTTTTGTTTACGCATTCCTCAATTATCACAATTCCCCAATTTGATTTCTCTGATATAATATCTATTTTTTCAGTCAATGAAAATGACTGAAAGGTTGCTTCCTTGTTTCAAGATTGTATCATCATATCTTTCAATGGATGGAATCATGGCGGGGTTTTTTTGGTAGTTCATTGATTCTATAATATGATTATGGTCATCTTTATGTATCTTTAATTTAACAAATTTTCTGTGCTGGTATTCTTGTCGTTGTCCCAGGACTATGTTATCGTCTTCGACGTTCTCAGCTTTACATTCGTTGTTCTGTCGAATCACCGCTAAGTTAAACCAACATAATATTTTTCAAAGTCATTATTATGAGCCTCATTAATACTGTTAGATTGCAGGTAGTTGGTACTTTTGGTAACCTCTGGAAAAATACTTTTTACTAAATTAGATGTGTTCCTCCAAATCACTTTCATTTTGTTTCTGTTGAAGATTTCATCAATACTGTAATTGATGCCATACAACGAAGAAAGGTCACTGCGTTTATGTAGTCAATTATGTTTGGATCGCTAATGAATGAGGAGCAATTAGCGACCGAATTTCAGATGAAACCTGTTTTTTATTTCACCATATATATCTGTATTTGTCACACCATGTCTTTCCCCGAATCAATTAATCGATGCCTCGTACTCAAGTGGCTAACGAATGGTTACGATATCGAGAAAGAAGTTTCATTATTCACATTTTCGCCCTCAGCGATAAACTTTGAATTCTTTGATAAAATCTATTGGAGATTCCATAGTAGATACCATTTACTTTATCAATACCATTATTGCGAGCATAATATAAGTTGATATGTCATTTACATTTAGCGATAAAAGAACGGGAAAAAAAATTTACTTATCTATATGATTGGGGGCGAGTTCATGCTCCACACTGTCGACTATAATCGATGGCAGTGAGGACTTCATAAATCTTATGATAACAATTTTTACTGAGCCTGAAGTAAGTGGAATTCATACATAATCCTCGGCATACATCGTGGGGGATCTTACGCCCAACCTAATTTTTGCGCTAACAAAAGAGGTTATAATTTTGATGTTCCGAAGCAAAGGAGAATATAGAGGAAAACTTACGAATTTTCCTAATATCTGGAGGGTAAAAGTGTCCCGATAGCTCGGCTAAAATTTATGTTATCAGGTCCTGGAGTCGGTCTACCAAATGTCATATAATCAATATTGAACATTATGAAAACCAAAATGATAAAAACTAATACATTTGGAGCGATGATTTTTGACAGTTTTGAAACAATATGTTCTTGAGCATTCAAGCTTGCCACTGTTTTCATGTGTTTAATAACTTTTAGCAGTCGTTCTTTTCAGTTCAAGTCAACAAATGCACTTTTTGATATTTTCAATTTTTTTTCTTCAGGTTCACTATGACGAAATATTTGTTTTTCCATTCTCAAGTGAACTCTATACCATGCTCTAACATAAGAAAAGTTGGTCGTGTATATTGCATATTTTTCCCTACTTCCGTACTTTATCTATGTAGATGTGGATAGGATTGTGAGATGACACAGCGACGTTTCGAAAAATGCGTTTCCCATCACGATACTAAGGTGAGAGGCATGTCATCACATTTTTTCATGAGTGTCGCCATCAGTTTAATCACACCGTTGTATGGCGTATCGTAAAGTAATTACCCTTGCACGACGGAAACATATATGTATACATACGCTATTTTATATTGAACCAACATTAGAATATATTGAATATGTATGTTGATACATCTAAATTTTTGATGCCTCTTGCATATTGGAAAGTGAGTAACGAATGAGAAATAACGAATTATAATGCGTAGTCATATATGAAACATGTGAATCAATAAGTGAGAGAAATAATTCCAGTGTGTAAAATTTTTTTTTTTTCTGTTGGATGTCAATGACGGATACATTGGTAATAAAATTGGTGATTCACAAAAAAAATCCTATTTTTAGTATTATTATTTGTTGCGTGCAGACGTAGCACTTTTACTGTCGTTGTGTGAAAATACACCCCTGTACATAACACTATTCAATTCCATAGTAATATCTAAAGAATTATCGCCATTCTTGACTTGACTAGATTTGGCTTGGTTACATAAAGTTTCGTATCAGTTCGCAGCTGGCTTCTCGGAATTGAGCATCACACTAATGTTGAGATTCGTGGTCAGGTTACTTTTCGCTGACTACCACGTAAAGAGTATCCAGATCGATGCACTAAATTTTCTTTTTTTTTTAGAAAAATTCATAGGTGCTTACCGGGCAACGAACTCGGCACGTCGCTGTTGAAAAGCGAGTGCCATCCCCGTTCGGCCTCCGGATCTCCGTAAATCGATAAGTATTTTTTAGTTAAAAAGAATAGGGACAAAATATCTCTAACGGAGTTTGTATAGAAGGATTATATCAGTAACCATTCATATCTATTCCTACATGTTATTTACTTCTATATATACTCCAAGGAATAAAAGTGGATTATGTAATTTTCAAATCATCCTGGCTAATGCTTGTTCATACCTATTCTGTTTTTGATTCAGAAATGTACTTACCCACACAACCTTTATGTTATAGAATATATTGATACTCTGTATTTTTATCCTTTATGTTCGATTCAATTTCACGATTCGAATATCTGTATAGTTTAGTTTTTTCAGAGCACCTGTAAGCTTCGTCGCATAATAAGATGTTACCGGTATTAGTTTAGGCAACAAGTGCCCTTTTAGTCAACTTTTGTGCTCAGGATCGGAAAAATACAAACAAGGTGTCATTCGATTCGGAATCACATGTAGATATTTTTTGAAAAACATAAAAGTGCGCTTGCGAAAATTGCAATAATTATAAACAATTAACTGAAAAAAAATGGGGTTTCGTTTTTTGCGAATATCTCGAAAACTAATCGAGATTTTTTAAATCTAATAAAAGATTCAAAATTATAAAAGCCTATTAAATATGAATTGTCGATGAACTATTGCATAACTCATTGAAAAGATGGGATAAAAATTTTGTTCCGACGGATTATTGTTTATTCATCTATCTTGTAAGCCCCTGAATTTTTTCGTTCCCTAATATTCATATTTAATATGCTTTTATAAATTTAATTTATTAAGTGTCCGAAGTGGGTGAGGCTTGCGCAAGCCAGAGCACCCGTTTTCGGCCGTATATTCACCCCTTTGGAAAAATGATCAATATTGGTGCTATAGTTCCGGAAAACGAGACTTTTCTTACGAAATTTTCTTCTCATTTTGAATCTTTTTTTAGATTTAGAAAATCTCGATTAGTTTTCGAGATATTCGCAAAAAACGAAACTCCACTTTTTTTTCAGTTAATTGTTTATAATTATTTGGAATTTTTGCGAGCGCACTTTTATTTTTCTTCAAAAATATCTACATGTCATTCCGAATCGAATGACACCTCGTTTGTATTTTTCCGATCCTGAGCACAAAAGTTGACTGAAAAGGCACTTGTTGCCTAGACTGTTTGTACAGAATAATGTGTATCTATAGTGAGATATGAATTGTAATCCATAGGATTCCTCTCCGAAGAATAGAATGTAATATATGAAGATCTTTTCAATTGCCAGTTGTGACGTTCGGTGAGAATCACCGAAATTCCTATTCCCTGAGTTTTCATAGATTGCATGGTGAATTTATTTTATTTTTCGAAAAATTTTGAACGCAATTTGCTTATTTGATCAAGACCATGGAGCAAGAACTGATGTCAGATTTTCGTTATGAAAATGTATGCGACAATTCAAACAGTAATTCACCGCATCTGAATTTTTATGGAACTCGTATACTAACCTACGTGAAACGCGATGAGATAGCGCAGTTCAGGATCAACTCCTAGACGCGCTCGTCTCGAGGGTTCTTCATAGCCAAGTTGCTTCAGAAATTCGTTTTGGTGTACCAACGGTCGCTCATCCCATGCCATCCTTCGACCCATTTCACCACCATACTGTTAGATAAATAAAAGTCCATTAGTAAATCATCACATTTTTCCATACCCTTACTCAATCAGCAATACTGTCATGTTTGTGATTTGGGTATCAAAGTCGGAACGTTAGGAAATATTCATAACCCAACATCAGAGGTGAAAAAAAAAAAAAAAAAAAAAAAAAACAGATCTTGAGAGTACTTTGAAGATCACGATTGATGTATTGAATACTGTGATCCCAAAATTCGAAATATTGGCGCAGGGAGGGATATAATATCATGAACATCATAATGTCTCCATTCTGTTTGACCATCCAACCATCTGTCGCTGGTCATTATTTCTTTATGATTCATGATGTAATAGGAAATTCTATGATGTCTCATGTAAAAAATTAACATTGATTGCTAAAAGCATCATCTCATATGTAGAACTTCGTATGAATTCGACTATAATTCTCTTTCAGCATATAATTTTTCAGATTTTCGAAAAAAACCAAAAGTATAAAAAATAATTCTACACTTCATAGTTCTAGTACCATATGAAAATAGTCTGGGGTGTAATTGGTATTTCTACAAATATATTCAGATATTTTTTACTTTTCTTTGAACATTTCATTAATTTTCCGTATAATTGTAGATTCTTATTACATAAACAATACATAAAACTTGTTAATATTTACGTGGCAGTCTATCCATATAGGATTATGTCGATGTGTGACGTTGGAGAGAGAATATGAGATATATTCCCTAAAATAAGACATAGTACCCTAACACTAGTTAAAGTATATCCACGCTCCGATCCCCCGTCATGCATATATAGTTTATAAATTGAATATGAGACATGTCCTGTTGATCATGCTATGTGAAATGGGCGATATACTATCGAATGAAAACTGGTTGTCAGTGAGATTTTTAAGGTGTAGACAAGGAACTACTGCAATCGTGAACATCATAGCTCATAAAGGTGATGTTATTGAAAAGCTGTGATAAATCTAAGTAAGTTACCAGGTGCAGGAAAGTAAAATTCAATAATAATAGAACTGACTTATATATTATGAAATAGTTGTTATGGAGGGACTACAAATATAGATAGAGTTCTTATATGCATTCCTAAACGTCACAATAAAATTACCCGAATACTTGTGTTTTCATAATTGACGATGTGGCATGTTGGTTGAAATTGTCAAATGTATGAACTTATTACATATCCTCAATAAAATACAGCGAATACGCGATAAACTCAACTCAGCGATAACCTACTTGGGCTGTATTGTGTATTTATAGACATAGCAGAAAATGATGTCTATTTACGTCCCAAACCTGCCACGCTGTTAATTTCATTTGTTGCTACAGTCCATGTTGTGGTGTCCAGTTAATCTACAATTTGGAAATTCGTCGCTCAATCGATGAGTAATCGAAATAAATGTTTATTTACCTCCAGTGGAGTCTATTAATTACAGAATAGACGAATCGGGTACAAAACTGATGGGCTGTTTGAAATGCAAATCGAAAATCTGTAGATTACATTCATTCATGAATACTGGGAGGTATCATTAGCGATATTTCGAAATTCGTCAAAGATGCACGCAGATGTATTGGTGGTAGAGTTCTTGAATATAAAAAATTTATCATGGTATTATTTCGGAATATTATGAGCGTAATGCAACTAATGAACGAGATGAATTTCTGGCGAAGGAAAGGCTTCTTATATCTTTGTGGAAAGATATTTTTCTATGGGAATATAAACGTTGGTGACCTAACCCGAACTGCAGGTAATGACGATGAAAATGATAAGTTGGAAGATTGGGAAATTTAAATAAATAGAATAAATTATTAAATGAATTCAAGAATTGACGAAAACACATAATGTCTATATTACTTGACATATATATGCAAAAATGTGACTGGAAATTCCGGCGATGTAATTGGGTGATATGCAAATAATCAGAAAAGACAATTCAATGGTCAATGAATAAAAGGGTCAGAATATTTCGTCTGCTGGATTCTTAAAAGCTTTTTGCAATTGTAAGCAAAGGAGCACCATTCTATCAATCAACACCATACAACTGAACATTGGCAGAGAATTAATGATGTCGATGGAACAGATCATGAATTGTGTATCTTGATATGATCTTGGGTGGTTACTTCCAGATATATGAGTGAGACTAGGTACACACTTTGAATTCAATATGGGAGGAAGAAAGAGTATTCAATAGATAGCATCACACCATCTTCGAATCCCTGAAATATGGTCGAGAAGAGGGGATAAATTGATGGTACTAATTTAAATTCGAGGCGATTCATTTTGATTTTGAGAACAGAATTAAATTTGTGAGGAAAAATGATCTGCATGGGAAGAGAAGTATTCAACTTCATTCTGTAATTGAACAAGGTTGAATAGAAAGCGGAACAAATAGTGCTGAAAGAACGAATTTAAAGAGATGGTATGGCAAAACCCACCTCGAACAAGTAGCGTTGTCTATCGAGAGACACAATAGCGGATGTAACCATCCATGCATGCACACACACCAATACTCTGCAAAAAATTCTGCAATGCTCATAGAATTGTTCTGTCATTGCACATAACTATTTACAAGTTACATATGACAGAAAATAATTGGCAATTCTTGAATGTATTAATGATATTTTTTTCAAACTTGTGTTTTCAATGAGATAATATGATTGCCATATGAGTCGTATAATTTTCGGATATTTCATACCTATACCGGGAGAATAATTCGCGATATATATTACTCTCCCTAAAAAAAGACGAACAAATGTGGATTATATTTGGTTTTTGGATAGCCTAGTAACGTATAACCTTATTTACTTGGGTGTGGAACCACTGAAGCATTGTGATTCGTAATAATGGATGACGAGTGATACTGTCCAACTTTGATAGCGTTTGGTAAGATCGATACGTCACTCCACGGGTTACCTCTAGACATGTGCAAGTAATACCATAAATCAATCCCCGCATAGAAGTTGAATTGGCCATGGACCGAATCGGGAATGAGATTCCACGTGATTTTGCATTCTTGGGACACTCATATCTTTCTTTCTCGATTTTGCATTCGTTACCCTCCTTGCTAGAGTCTGCACATCCGCGTGACTATATAGATCGACCTGTGACTATTACGATAATTTATGATATTACTTTCAATTGGATAGTGCAAAAGATACGGCTAAAATAATCTCTATTGGTTGGAGCGAAACATTAAAAAAAAAATTCCAAGTATACCAGAATTTACATTTCGAAGCAACTGGAACTTTCCGTAGACTGAAAAGTCAGGTAAGGCAATCAGAAGGGGAAAAAATGAGGAGAATTCTTATGAAATAACTTTGGTCTTAGTATTTCCCAACGGGATTCTACTCTTCTGTAATTAACAAAACTCATCATAAGAATCTATCGAGCGTTATGCTGAGATACGCTATGGGTAATTGGATATGATTGCCTGCTCGTTATATCTGTCATCTCTATAAAGTTCTATAACATTTTCCAATTTTCCGAAGTTTGGAATGAGGAAAATTATCGTCGCACTCACTACAAATCAACGTAACTGTAAATTGGCTATGTATATATATATATATAGTTAGATTGATGCACTCGGATTTTTGTTCATTGATTCGCATACTTTCACAACTTCAAGCGACATGCCACCACTGACATGTCGCGGATGACTTACGAGTTTATAGGTAGAAATTGAAAAAGCCAAGATTAAAATAAAATGGTTAAACGTAAGTAGTTTTGATATCTTTTCTCATGAAAAGATATCAAAATTCTTACGAGACACATTGAAGAATGTGATTACAATTTGTGAGTAGATTTAGTTATCGAGTCTTGTATTCTTTCAATTCGTTTAAAGAATTACCTCATTTTTCTATTTCGGTAGAAATATGCCTAATGATAGTGGCTCTGCTGTTAAAATTAACGTCATGGATTTGCACGCAGTAGTTGAACGGATCAATAGTTATTTACGATATAAGTATCGGAAGAGGATGAATTTCTCACGAGGTTGAAGATTGCGGCACGGGTTTGAGGTGTTTCAGTGATCGACTTAGTCGAAAAATGTGTATTGGCACGTGTATCGTAAACCATGTTTGGGAACACCACTAATACAAAATTAATGAATAGTAGATGAATAGAAAAATAGAGAAAATGAGGGAGAAACTGTGGGTTTTCGGAAAGAGAAAAAAATATATTTGTATTCAAACACGTTTACTAATTTAACTTTGATTTGAAAGTAAATGCATTGGCTCACTTGTGACGACCACTCTTTTATCTCAGTTGTGTTACATATAACTGTCATTTAATGTACATGTTCGTTAAAATTTACTGACGACATTGATGTTGAAAGAAATAGTAAAAATTAAAAAAAAAAAAATAATAATTTCCTTTCATCATCGTTACGAAAAAAGACATGTACAATATTTATTCAATGTACTAATATATATTAGAACTCGTTCAATAATTCCGCTATTCAATCCGCACATTCAGAATATTCGGACGATCACTCAGTTTTATTGTCAAGTATCGAAATTTTATGAATTGCCAATGATGTTTACTGAGTGACAATGGTACGAATTCGGTTAATCAATATGCGTGTAATTTCTCGAGATGTTTATGATAAAGTGGAAGACGGTTCTAAAAAAATCCATTCGGAATAAAAAAACTCAAGCATGCATTTTCTATCGCCCTGTTCCATTCTCCATGTATGACGCACTTGCCATTCTTCTACGAGACATAACAAACATTTCAAGATCGGGTTGTTGTAGAGAGGAATGACTTTAAAGAATGGGAATGCAAACCTGTACGAAAAGTTATATAGAACCCATATACTTGAGTGCAAAAAGAGATACAGAAAAGAAAATGAGAGAGGCTCTCGAATTGTTGTGCTGCTACACATGTTCTTGCGTGTTTATAAGAAAGAAAAGGGTTTTTTTTTGTTTAATCCTCTTGACCCTTGATCAAGATTGGCTCTTGGACATTTAATTGCACACATCCAAAGAAAAAGTAATTCTGGTCGGCTGTTTTTGTTTGTTTTTTTTCTGTCAAGTACTGAAAGTACGATCTCATATAATTGTGTTGACGTTGTATGTATAATTCATTGTTCTGTAGAATGTGCTCATCCATATAGTATATACTCGGTCGTGTATAGATGAGTGTTATGTGCTTGGAGATATAGAAAAAAAATTTCCTCATTGTGTCTGATTTTGAGTCAATTTGAGGGCATATGTGAGACACAGAGGGGTGAGGGGTGCTCGCCGAACATTTGAATACTATTCGTTAACTTTGAATTATTTGTTGGCAAATATAAGTAGATATATTTCAGATTGAATAATTATTCATTGAACTTTAATTTAGAGTTGATAAATATTGCTGTATAAAATATTATATAATCGGACTTAAGTTCAAATACTCTTAAAACTACGCTATGTATAATATTTCCATGGAATATAATGAAACTCTGAGAGACAATAAAACCATAAAGGGGTGTTGGCTTGCAAACCAGTGTATAATTCGACCAGAATCGGGATGAACGAGTGCTCAGCTGAATCGCAAGGGAGCTCTATAGATCGTTGTTTTGCTCACTGACTATTCCTCTGCGGCTCCCATCTGTTGTTGACATTTCTATCATTTCGAAGCTATACTCTTTAACAATCGATCACTTTCATCGGGCATAGTTCTATGAGGGTTACACAAATTGTTAATGTAAAAGACTCTGTTTTAGGTAAAACATTAGAATTATAAGGCCAACTGACATTTCTCTATGTTTTGTTTCACTACATAATATTCAATCGTTGGTATATTCTCCCTTTCATGTGTTTTCGAACGTGCATACAATCGCTCGTATAACTAAAATGGAATTCTGCTCAATGCACCTGTCACGCAGTTGGAAGACGCGACGAAAGCAGGTGTCGGATTGCCTCCATTTCCGTGACTTCGCTTTTCAAACATTATATAACCCGAGCTGAACACCTCGTATACACATGCCCATGAGAGCCACAGTTGCACGCTACAATCTAGATACTATATATCTTCCATGTAATCCACGGATCTCTTCGTGCTTCTCTTTACTCGAATTGCATATGTCTGCCTGTCTGCCTAGAGATCTTTTTCTTCAGAGATTATGTAGCAGATCATGGCAAGGACGAATGGCAGTGATGATGATACCATCATAATAGATACCGGTTACCCTCTCATATTCATATCAATTGTGTTTAATGACAACCGGATATTGATATTTTTCCATTCGATTGTTTGGATATGTCTATTATTACTTCCCAACCAATTGAAGAGATGAGGAAGATTCTGTGTATTTGGCGCTTTATTTCCATGTTTTTCAAAAGGATTCTTTAACATTTGTGGAATATATTCATTTTATAATAGAATTCCTTGTTGAAAAGTTTCGATATGATTTCGAATTAGCTGCATATCTCTTTATTTCTATTAGATATCCATGATACAAAGCAAAAGATTTTCGAACTTGCGAACAATGTTCAGACTCAAATGAAAAGTTGAAGAATAATGAGGTGAATGGGAAAAATGCAAAAATAAATGGTCACCTCCGTCAACTCAGTCGAATAAAATTGTCATCAAAGGTTGTGTTCCCACCATTATGACCACGTAATTGAATTTCCCTCGATATACCCTCACTCTGCTGATGCTTTTCATCAACCACTTGTAAGTGGAATGGCCATTTATAAATGAATTATTGATGGTTTTATTGAAGTACATGCAGAGGGGATTGAATTCCGTGTATGCAAATATTGCATTTACAGCATCATTATACCACTATAATCTCGGGAAGAAAAAGTACATTGACCGAGCGAGCGAAAAATTGGGAAAATACGTTGGCTACCATCTGATAAGGACGAAGAAGGAGCAACGTGGAAGGGTAGTGATATTCACTATTCAGCTTTAGTTCGTCAGTTATGCTGAAATTCAATGCTTGCATGAAACCTCCTACGTACTGAATTAGCTTGACATTATCGAAAAAATTTCATTGGCTTATAGAATTTGGAATACTCTACTCACACTATTTCGACGATATATAAGTTTTTCTTTCCACATTTTTCAATAGAAACGGCATTCTTGGTCGTGGAGTTTTTCAATCAGATTCTTCTGCTTCATTCACCCGTAGCTTGCTATGAAGAATTTTCCAACTATCTCAGTATTTTTACTTCTACCCTGTCGTAACTTCACGAAGGTTGAGGAACTTTCCATTCATTGTAGCGTTAATAAATGCGTCCATAACTTTCATTCGTTTGGTAAATGAGCAAGAATAAATTCGACCCTCTCATCACATTTCGCTACAACATACTGGCAGAGATTGTGATTCAACTATCACAAATTTTTAATTAAGTGACCTTGTTGTCGTGCTACAATTTCTGGATCGGCCAAATTTACCACTCAGCTCTAAATTTATCATCTTCTCCCACTGACCAATTTCATTGTACGATACTTTATTCACTTAAAACGCATCATAGACAAGAATCAATTAATTTCCGCTGACAGAGAGGTGTCTTTCTACTTGTAAATGAGTAAAGTCGGGACGGTCGCCAGTATACCAATTGTTTGTCATTTTTGATTATTCACAGATGTGAGATATGGCAAGAGGAAGGATTGAGTTTGTGGTTAAAAAAACAGTACACCCTTCCGAAACCCAAAAAGAAATGACAATCGCCAATACAATGAGAATCATTTTTGGTAGATTTTTTCTTGCTAGGCAGTCCACAAAACATTACCCTCAATCATGCTCGGGAGTAAATTCTAGAAGAATCGTTGTATCGTGATACATTTTGAAAAAGACAATATTCATAATTGCTATGATGATCTGATGATCAAAGATGACGTATCAATGGACTTGTGCTTCCCCCTAAATGAAAACTCAAACTGTTATATCTTAAATTGAAATATTATTCAGGGAAATTATGTGAGAAACACACAGATTTTATTCTTATTTTGACAATCATATATAATCGGTCAATCTCTTCTTCCACTCTTATCTACCGGTTTCATCACGTTCTTCTTCTGAATTTGCACTACATCCCCACATGGTCATCGCAATTTTTCTGCTTAAAACGCGGAAATATCGTTCGTCAACGTGATTTCGTATGCATACAGTATTGAAGGAATTGATCCGATCTGAAATTACGCGAAGGGCGTGATATTATATGTATCTTTCATGCATTTCAAATATTCTCTTGTTCTCAATACGTAATCCAGCATTTCCACTCGTCAAAAATCGATACTTGTCCACATATATACTCTGCTTTTCTATCATGTCGTAATTTTTACCCATTAATTGCCATTGATATAATAAACTTGAACAATTCTTTTTAATTTTAATGAAAGCATTTTGCGTAGAAATTGGTGGGTACTATCGCGTGAGAAAATAAATGGAAAATTATCAGCAAGTGAATCTCAATAATTTGGTCATTTGTGTTGATTATCATTGACCGATAATGTAGTCGTTGAATAATAAGTGAATTGTGCTATATGCTATGAAATAAACGGGCAACTCGTGCAATGTCGAGGTATGTTACCAGGTTGATATGTCAAGAACAATGAAACGACGAGAGGGACGTCATAATTGCCGTGCCAACGCCTTTCCGATACCCTGCCTCATTATTGTCTTTGTCCTTTTATTCTTCTCTCTTGGTGATAGCTGGGAAGCCAAGCTGAATCATAAAGCTTGTATTTGAATAGCCTAGTGATATTTAACTGCAAGCTATCAACGAACACTTTGACTGAGGAAAAATGCGAAATTGCCGTCCATAGACTTCTCTGTGTTGCGCATCTATTCCTTTCCTCTTGTCTCGTCTTTAGAAAAGAAGCATTTTTTTGACATAACAATTGACTCGTGAGATCTTTTCCTCCGAAGGGCAAATGTCAATTCAAATTTGATAACGGGCAGTATATTGACTAAATTTGATATTAAAATTTTGAATGCACCGCTTACAGAATACCTCAAAAGATATTTTATTTTCAGCAAATGAATGGAGACTATGTGAAAATCATACGAATATTTCACAATTTCATATGCAATTATTATTAATTGTACCTTTGAAGATTGAAGGTACCAGAATTACACTTAGCGAATGGAGTAGTTCCAAGGTCCGGAATTTGAGGTCAAAGAATGTTGTTGTTTCTCGCCACTTGCCCGCATTTCAATTTTACGAATTATTCTAGATAAATCCGCACTTAATAATTCAAATAATTAACCAGGTAATAACAGAGCTCTTCGAGAAGTTCCTGTGAACAATAGTCTAGGAGAGATGATTTATTCTATTCACCTATTCTACTCCATACATTGGAAGAATAAACGTATGTTTGGCGGCGAGTTCGGAACTCACTAGATTCATATTCTGTTCATCGGGAAATCTATTGACAGTATTTTATATTCTACGAACATATATAGTGGATCTTTATCCGTTTCAAAACGGTTTATTTCTATTGGTGTCTAAAGGAATATCACGTGAATCACTTTTATCCCCAAGCTGTGGTATAAAAATCTTGCAAAGGTGCTCATGGAGTCAATTAATGACGTATTTATCGTTTGAATCAATGTTCTATTTTCTATGCATATTGAGCTTGATATAGTAATATATTGATGGTTATAAAGCTTGAAAATTTTCAGTTAGAATATTAACAAGAGGAATTGTGTTGATGTGCGATGAATTTCTCTCATATCATAGTTTAATATTCAAATGAACGTATAGAGTAGTATGGTCTGATAAATGGAACGTCGAATTGATCAGTGAGTTTTAGAGCTGGATACTTATTTTACGATAAAATTGATCTAAATACTACGGAATAAAATAAATGAAAATTTCATACCTGAATATATATTGACAGTTCATCACCTAGGAGCATATCCCTACAGATATCCTTGGATGTGGTGTCGACCGAGAGGTAAACAAGGCTGCTCTCAATTCCCGTGTGTATTCTAACCCATCCACTACCCGATCCAACATCGACTCCAACACCGGAATCCCACGAGGAATTAAATGTTTCCTGGTTGCTCATGTCCACCCGATGATTCCGTTTGCGCGTAGAACTCGTGATCTGAATTGAGTCTGTACTAAAACCATCGTCGTCCCACTCTTCCTCTTCGTCTTCTCTTTGTATTTTTTTATTCTTCGTTTCCTTTTGATTATCGAAATCGGTATTTGAGTCCTCATCCACATCTGATCTTGTCACATCATATTTTTGAATGTCAAATCTACCAATAGTCTCATTCAAGTTATCTAAGATTTCCTTTTCCAAGCTTTCTGTTGATTCCGTTGCGTTCTCTTTTGCATTTATCTCCATATTTACTATATCACATTTTCCCAAACTTTTGCGTCCGCTTTCATTTAGCGATGCATAAAAGCCATGTTTCCAATGTTTGGAGCAGAAGTTGAGATCAGAATCCGGGTACAGCTTTGAGTTCGCCAACCGTTTGTTCTCTGATTCTTCAGATGAATTGTCAGCATCATTCATTATCATCGCGTATGGTGCACCCGACTTATCTGTTTTATGGTTGAAGTGCGGAGATTCAGAATCGGGTGAATGCTCATCATTATCATCTCTTAATTCTATGGGATTCACCGATGTAGTTCCTGAATCCAATTTTGCAGTACATTGTGGTTTCTTCATAAAACCAAAATTATTATCCGCCTCTGAAGCAAACTTTGGCTTGGAAGTCAAATTTTTGAGCACTCTTGACGTATACGTTGTGCCTTCGAATTTTATATTGTCTGCATGAAAAGTGTCATTATCTAGAGAGTCCTCTTGGGTGCGATGAATCATGACCTGCTCAATTATTGGCTTGGCATCCGCCTTCTTTTGACGTTTCCGTATAATTTGTGAGTATATAATCTGTTCTTGATTGTCTCTCATATCTGTTACTATAGGACATGACGTCTTATTATCTGTTTTTATAACATCAATTCTACAATTTTGATTCTGTTTGATAATGGCTTTGGGATTCGTCCGCTTGGATTTAGCTTGAAATCTCTCATAGTTTGCGAGGATTTTCTGATTAAGTTCGTGAATGAGTTCTAGTCGTTTAGCAATCGAATCATCAATCTTCTGATTCGCTGGTATCCATCTCCGTCTTACAGTTCCAGTTAAATCTAAATTATTTGTTCTCAAAGTTTTTTTTGATTCTTCAACTTTCTTCCAGTCTTGTCGTATCTTCCTGGATATTGTGCATTCTCCAGGAACTCCGATTTCATATTTCGAATCATTTCTTAATACGTTGGCCAAAGCCTTCTCTTTTCCGAATATGGGTGCTCTAATTTTTTGAATCTTCTTTTTTTTAGGGTATCCAGAAATATTGAGTAAATCCAAGGATTTAACGGGATCCGTTTGAATAGGGACCATCCGTCGATGAAGGCCCGTTGGCTGATTTGGTGAAGGGATTGTTTTTTTTTTGTGCTTCTCCATGAACCCAATTCCACTTTTGATATCTGGACAAATTTCGATTCCTGTACTAGATCCGCTGCTAAGACTTACTTTTTCATTCAACTCCCAGTTGATTGTATGTCTGAGTTTGTCAGCATCCAAATTTGAGTTCATTTGTTGTGTGAATGGTCTAGAACAGTACAGAACATTTGTACCTGCGGAATTTTTCTTGATCATCTGCAAAAGCCCCCGAGATGAAGATAGTCGTCGAGAACGTCGAAGTTTTTCGGGAGCACCAGGAAATGCGTTTGTTTCTATGTCGAAAACCATAATGGTTCATTTTCTCGATACTCTATATATAGCCCGCGGTTCCTTCATTGGACCTGAAACAACACAATTTTTTTTCCAATCTGACAGCCGGTTAAGTACACGACACCCTCCTCCACCCTTTTTTTCTGCTATGTATCTCCGAGAATGAATAGTGGGGACAAAAGATAAAAAGGATTGACCGAGCATATCATGTATGTCAGAGTGATATGAGTTGAGGTAGTGAAATGATAAAAACAAAAAGTTTGAGAAGTTACATACACCTCGAACTTTCGAGAAAATGGTTTCAACTTTTTGGCTGATTATTATTATACTAGAAATTTTCATCGGCGCGCATTCGCGCGCCCTCTTATCACGTCTTTTATTGTAGAGGATTTCGATATATATCGATACTTTGATATGTTCACGTATTAGCAAGTGACCAATGTTAAAATTAAACGGGTAAATGTTCAACCAATAATGAATTGTGGGCCGTTTTTAGCGATTATCGACTAATGACTAACTTCAAGAGTTCATGTCTTTTATTGTAGAGGATGTTTGGCATATTATTTCCTATATGTTCGAAAATATTGAAAGAAAAAAAAATTGCAGGGAAGTTTTTCATCGTTAGACTCTCTGTTCGCAAATTTAAACGCTTTCTTCTCAAAAGTAAGTTTTCGGTAAATGTTAGAACGAAAAATCGGTTAATTTTTAGTATTTGTTATCTTTTCTTTCTTTATCGGAACTCAAAGATTCTTTGCTCTACAAACTGCTGAAGTGATGACCAGATTCTTTCAATGTGACATTTTTTGTGAGCAATAAATTGGGAATTATTATTGGAAAAATTGCATGCAGAACTTTGAATCACCGCAACTTGTCCATGATCAGGAACAACCACAGATTCTTGAAATTTTGTAGCTTCTGCATTTTTTTTTTACGAAGTAATTGATTTCTGTGAATCGGATCAATTCTGGCTGAGTTATGATGCACATATGAAGGCGTCATTTTATCAGTAGTGATCCATTGACCCCAATGAACAATCATGTTAACATTGAAAATATGAGTGCGATATACTCATTGAGAACGTTTGGAAAATGAGAAATTCATTTCTCTTGAAATGGATTAAAATTTGATTATTTACAGTATATTTTCATGGGACTTCCACCGTGTCGGGCATAACATCTGACCAAACTCGGACGAATTGTAATTTGCTTAGTGACGAAAAAAATTTAATTCTTTATCTGTTGTCGGAATAATTGTGAATCGTAGAGGAATCCAAAGTTTCTCATCAAAAACATGATATTATTGTCGGGAATGATGAACGACTGAATAGGCAAAATTGGTGGATACTCTCATCACATTCGTCACCATAATTCCATTAGAATAAATAAATATCAAGTAGTCTCACATAAATTCTTATCACGTTCTCATTTATCACATCAAAAATTAGAAGACAACTCAACTCACTTAATAAGTTTTATTGACTGAAATTTTCCAACAACACTGACATAACATTATTCTATCAAACTGGAACAGAACAGATACTCTTTATCATCGACAGAAAGATATTTTCACCCAATTATCATATTCTAGGAAAATCCAATGAGATTACTACATCACGATATTGACACTTCGGAGTAATATATATGAGTCAATGATATTATTGACATGAAAAAGGTCGAGAATCTCAACATGACATTACACACTAAAGCAAAGAGATGTAAATATCAAAGCACACAGAGCGTTTGTAGACAAGCGGAAGCGCGTGCACTCACGCGGCGGCACAATAACGACGACTGACCATGGTTGCGTAGCTGCTCACGATTGTCGTATTGGTAGAACATTGCCATTGGGTTACCACCTGCGTTATTCAAACCGACCGGTGCGGCTAATGTAAAAAAAGACCAAGAGAAGAACGTGGAGCTGCTACGATCCAAATGATCACCGTCTCTTTCTAGACCACGTGCGCGACACGCGTAGTTTGTTATATACTCAATGAGAAGACATGAAAAAGATGAAGCCCGCCATGATCATCATTTTATCCGTTCCGTATAAAGATGAGTGAAAATAGAGGGGACAAAATATTCACATGCAGTGATGTTGCAAGGTGGGGACAGGATGTGCTTCCACTCCCGCAACACTTTCAGTCTCATTTACATCTTATAATAAAGTGGCATTTTAGACCTAAAAACATTCTGTTATACCAAATCGATGTTGAATGAACTTAATACAAAGAAGTGCCAAATTGACTGAATCAATCAAGCCTCTGTTATTCTCATGCTAAATTGCAAACATGTTTTTTTTTCATCACAATTTGCACCAAAGATATTACACATGTATCTTCAAGTTTATGTTACACCTTCATATAGACACAATACATGCAACTTCAATCGCCCGAAACTGTATCCATTTATCAAATAAAATTTCGCGACAGATATGAGATATTTACTTGGCATAAAAAATTTCCATGGGATGAATGGTTTAATAACTGCTACAAAATATCTGTGCGATTTCAATTACAAACCATTGCAAACCGCTATGAAGTCCCATTTGGTTGAAATGAGACTTTTCTGTCGGTTCATATGTGTACGAAGTGCGGCAAATAATATGCCCCCATATGTGTATATTCGACGATTTATAATGTCAATTTTTGAGGATTTGTTTACGTACTGCGCTCCCATATACGATCGTATCACCAGCAAGAGTTGCAGCTCTTCACTATTCATTGCGTGCACCCGCGGACGCCCGAGGCTCTCAATTTTCTCAATGCAGTTGTATGAACTATATATATTTCTCTTCGTGGGTGGCGCGCGTGAGAGTAAATCCAGTGGTCCAAGCCATTTTATATAGGCACCAAAGCCGCGCTCCATCTTGGTTCACCTTGCCATCACAGGGCTTTATCATTCGCCGCTAATGGAACGCAAACATACGTGACTTTAATACTAGAACTGTGTTAACGATCACTTCTTTTTCACTGTTTGATATATATACCCGTACGGAAGGAAATAACAGTATTGCTCATCGTGACGCTTTGTGACTTCATTCGATTCAACCTTATGCTGAAAGAACCTTTTGCAGCCATTTTTCATTTGGCTTGTTTCTGGCGTAATCATTGTTATAGCGAACGGGTACGAAAATTACGAGTACTGAATCGACAATTGGACTAAAACGACTTCATCATAAAGTAATAGCGCGCTTTTGAGAACTCGTTCTTTTTTAGGTGGTGAGATTTGCGAAGTAACACTGCAACATTGGTAGAGCTATGATGAAGGCTCTGTGAGTCGCAAAATTATTCATATAAAAACAGTTCTTTTTATTGTATATTAGTACTCCATATTTCAAAGAACACTCCATAAATTTTACAACGCATGAAATCTGCTTGTAGAACTGCAGTGATATATTCCATCTCGGCAGAAAAAAAAACTCAGATCAATGTTGGTTGTGGCGCTTTTTCAGAATATGATGGGAGGAGAAATACATAAAGATGCAAACATGCAAACACATATATAATCGATCATTGTAACGTATGTACCATTTACCTTCTCGAAAATGTCATAAAATTCTATGAGCACAGTTGGCAGCTACACGTGAGAATCGATACACAAATATTCCTAACGCGGTTTTCATCTGAAGAACTGTATCTATTCCTAACTATACCCAAAGTTCATTGCACGAATCATCACAGCACAATATTATTAATCACATATTTAAATATAAATTGGGGACATTTTCATGGACCAAAAAGAAGAATATTGTTGTTAATAAATTGCATGTGTAAATTGTGTACATTATAGCAGATGAATCAACAACTGTTTCAGTCCCAAATTCTATTTCAAATCGACTATTCTTTCGCATGACAGAAGAGTGTGGACAGATGTGCGGGGGTGAAAAAGAAAGGAAACAGTAGAATGGACTGATAGTGAACGTTCTATAATTGAAATAATCATAAACATTGTAATAATGTTCCGCATTCTTGCAAGATATGTCCACAAGTTTATCGTCCAAATTATTTTTTGATTGAAGATTCCCCAAAAATAGGCGCATATTCAAATGTACTTTTTTGGCACACATTTTAATTTTATATACTCACTCATCATTCAGGCTCAACATGGGTTGCGTGAAATTTTTGGATTCGATAAATATCACATATCATATCAAATATTTTACATTTTGTCTATGAATTCACCATGAATTACTTTCGACTATACAAATTATCTATTTATACGTTAAATTCAATTTTTTCCCACGCATTGTTGCCGCCCGCCCGGAAGTGGACAGGTAACTGCATACATACATGTTGTATTATAGGTATGTCATGCTTGTGGTTCCAACGTAATGCAAAGAGTTGGGCTCACCAGGGGATTCGGTCTGGTAGTTCCTTCATCGACATATGAAAGTGAATACAAATTATATATACGATGGTGGTAACTTGAGCCACCTTGTGACACTCGTTTTGTATGTATGTAAATATATATGTATGTATGTTTGAATGTACATGTACATGTACATATACATTGAAGATATGCAATTTGAATTCGGAGCGTCTTCTTCGTTAAATCCTAGACACTTTGTATCGCACGGTGTTAGCATATTCAACGGCTTCTTGTCGATCGGGTTTGGAACCGCTTGCAGAAGATGAGACCTTTTTCGAAACGGAAGTGGGAGGCGCGCCTGTCACTTCTCGAAGTATATACATCCTTGGTAGCAGAATATTCACTGTGTGATATTGAGAAGGAATGAAAATGATCTCATGGAAAAACTTTTTGTTGCGCATACTTATTGGATGTTTCACTCTTTCGAATTAATTTCCAAAAAGTGTAAAACATCCCTTGAGCACATTTTTATTTTCTTTGTCACTGTAAAGTGGAAGAAAGAAACGGGTGAAATGAATTAAATTAATCTCCCTGCAAGTTGCTTTGTTCCGGGCGTTACGTTTCCGTCCACTGATTTTTTTTTCCCCCTTTCATGTCTTCCTTTCATAGTTTTAATTCAATCCTCCTACTTTAATTATCCCCAACCCTTGTCAAGTTTTCAGCCTCAAAACTCGAGTTTATTCACTTTATTTCATATTTATTTTCTTATCCTTGTAATATCTCCTTTCTAATGTTTAAATTCATCGTATCGTAGTGTGCGCTATGAAACTACCCTAAACTCGGTTGCCTATCATAGTTTGCAGTCCTTAATCTAGAATTGATAAGTAGCTCGTTACGAATTGAAAGCAACTCTTTAGGCATTTGAGTCGCAATGAATAATGGCAAAAATTTGGATGGAGTAGGGAAATTATATGTAAGGAATAGAAATCTCAATTCTTTTAAAAACTCAAGTCTTGATAACTTGTCCGAATGTTTGGGTCTGGTCACTCGAAGCGCCTCACATCTATGTGTACCTATAAACTTCTGTGATCAATGAAGTATTCGTGCGCATCCATAAACATATATGAAAGGAACGGTGGATTACGCTTTCCATCGCATTTATGTATTCGTGGACAGGTACCCTTTATTATGCGTAGAACGTTGGTGTTGTTGGGAGACAGCGGGAAAGAGACGATATTCGACGATCATAGAATTCTTAAGCAGACATCACATCATAACGATCCTCTTTTGATATTCGAGCCGTTGGACGTTGCGCCGTAAATATTCCAATATTGGATCATAAAAAAACCCAATGTAATTTTTTTTATATTGCCTTCCGTCAGGAGTGATGAATATTCATTTTCTAGTTTAACTATGAATGTATATGAATACGGCCATTCGTTTTCACGAAGTCGTTTCGATCGGGAGTTCAATTACATTGATTCAGGAATTAGTGATACGCTCTTAATATTGCATATCACATGACTGAGAGTATATCGTGTTTATGGTTGCACAGATATGCAAAAGGTGGGATGACATATATAGCGTAATTGCAAAGTGAATCATACAATTGGGGTGGGTTTGTGAGGGTGGAGGGTAAAAAAACTAGAAGAAGAATAACCTACAGATGAATTTTGTAAGTCATATGTGAGAAAAAAGAATACTAGTATATTATTTATAAAACTCTTCGTGAAAATCGTTATAGAGCGAGATAGTATAACTTCCAGTGTGTTACTGTTACCTTGGAGTTGAAACTTTTTTCGATGAAAAGTTTTCATTCCTTTCATTCCATTCATTAGGATATATTGATCAATATGTATTGTCATGTTGTTGGACATACAAAAAAGAAATTTCAAATCGACTTTAATACGTATATGGAAGGGGATGTTGTTTGGCAGACGAAAACGAACTGAGGCAAAATCTTAGTTCTGAAACGCGATACTGGTCGTGACAAAGATTGGATGGGGATTGCGTTATCGATGCGCAGAATATGGAAAAATAGTATTAAAGGGCAAATATGGCTCCAAAGCTCTGATATTATTGGATGTGTACTCAGTTCAAAAGCGTTGTCATGTCATACATTTCATATTCGTTTCATTTCACGGGGTCTTTATTCAACGTCGAATGAAGGTAGTTATTTCAATTCACATTTTGTACACTTTTGATCTACATATGCACCGTCAAGCCTCACCTCACTGATGATTTTCGTACTCATTTCTGGAACCCAACACGGCTATTGTGACCATTCGTACATTTTTTACTAGCTATTCATGGGGGTATATTTTATTATACTCCGATTGATCTGTCGCATAATAAACAAAAGAATATAGAATTGGTTGTTGGCTGTATAGTCTCTTAATTGAGAATGTATTGTTGCAAATCACGATGCGTTGTCAGGGCATCAAGTCGACGCAATCCATCGAGTCGGCGCATATTCGATTGGCGAGCAAGAGGTCTATCACCAAGGCTATATGTAGTCCACTTGTTAGATGTGAAAGGATGAAATCATATTGGTGTTCTAGATTCATTGGTATTTTGGAGTTCCTCACTCATTGGAGAACCGCATTTTAGGGCTACCTGAATATTCACTTTCATAATGACTGACCTTCGTTAACCGCTTCAGGATTTTATGACCGTGCCACCGTTACTTTTGATCAGCTCATTCCTTCCTTATCCATTCTGGGCACGTATTTTAGGGAGCACTTGGATATTGATCCTCGTAATGATCGACTCCCGCAACCCATTTTGGAATGAGTGAGTCAAGTACCTCCATCTCCGATCCGCCTACGCTGTTTTAGATGTCATTATCGTTTCTTCAGTAGCGCATGGATTATAGGACATTCAACCATGACGTTGGAGCTTGAAGCTGCAACACATTTCTACCTACTATTGCAAAACCACTTCGTAGCTAATGCAAAATGGAAGCAACGTTTGGGATTCCCGTCTGTACAATCACGTCTGAATCCAAAAGCGGGCTGAACACGGTCAACTCAAATTTGGAAGTTTCAAGCAGACCATGACATTCGACCATAGAACTTGTCTATTGGCTGTGATTCTACATCTTAACGAACATCAATGAACAAACTATGTCTGGAATACGTACAAATAGGGTTTGGACTATGTCACCTGAAAGCACTGTTCCAGTTCTCACCATCAGCTGAAATGCGAAGTCATCGAATAACCACCAGCAAGTATTATTTATTATGAGTGAAGCTCAATTTCGGTTACAAATCAATTATGCAATTCGTTATCAGGTTCAGAATAGGAGAAATCATTCATTCAGTGCGATCACGTATTGATATTTTACACAAGTTTGTTGTGATTCAATACAAATTTTTCTAAATCATATAGCGGTAGTAGGAAACTTCGCATTATGTAAACTTTGAGTGAATGTTGAGAAAGTAGAAAGGATACAATAAAAAAATTTGTTTATCTCTGAATTGAGTCTTGCAACCGTGTTAAACATTTTCAAATATCAAGGTGAGTGCTTCTTTATTCATCAGAAGACAGTTACAGATTAAATTACAATGGTATATTGGAGTTTTCTATTGTCACTTAAGAATAAATTGTGTAATATTAACGATTAACAATTGAATTGGTGCAACTATTTCGGTACCCAAACACTTTCTTTTCTTTTTTATAAACATATTACCAATCAAACATTCGCCTAATTATTGGTGAAAATTTTGTGTTATCATGAACATCGACATGATTATATCACACACCAATCCTTCCAACTTCCATTTAATTTCTTTATCTTCTCATCACAGACTTTGGTTCCGCCTTGAGAAAACAAATGAAAGTGATTCAAGCCCGTTACGTATGCATATGTTTACGCCCATTGACTTTACTCGAACGAATATCTCACAAATCGTCTCTTCTCTAGTCTACTATTTTCATTATACATACTGGTATCATGTGACGCATATTAGATAAAACAAAATGTTTATTTGTAGAACATCACCTAACATATTTATGGTACTGAAATCGAGCACCATTTCGATATTTAAACGAACATTCCGATCATGATTGCTATTATTGATGCGGCGCAGCCAGTAGACCCTACTTGCGGTTCATACTATGTCCACCAGACAGAATTGTTTTTTTCCTTTCATCACTCTTCACTTTTGCACTTCATGAACACCAAATACGCAAATCATGCATAAAATCTGTTCCCCTACTATTTACAATCTGCATACACAAAATACATTTTGAACATTCATTCTTCGGTGATATGAGAAGTTTCGTAGAAACATTAGGAATTACCCGTAGTGCAACCAACCTTAATGACATTTTAGCTGTGAATCTGCGCCATTTTCTCAAAATCCCGAACACGAAAAGTATTTCCACAAAAAACACCATTGTGAGAAGTGGAAAGTGTTGTTGAAGTTGCTTTGAAAGGATCTATCGTGAGATGCGCACCAATCGTGTAGCATTCTTGAAACTTTATGTAGATGTTTTTCATTTTAGAGCAGAAATGATTGAACCCTTAATCAGTGGAGACGAGTGAGTAACTTCAATCGACAAATAAAAACGTGATTACAGTTAATGGCATATAGTGAGCTTATAGACTCATATCACTGATATAATGCATCTGTTTTTGATCTACATGAAGTTGCGGGAGAATCCTGTATGTTTAATGAAATACTTTCCTATATTACAATACAGTACATTATTTCGGCCCAATAGCTCCGCGCAACAATAGATGCAGTAGTGTTATTTTGACTGATGCTTTAATTTTCCATTTCATTGAACTTATCACTGAAAATGTTTAACTATTTCCTTTTTATACAATCAGCCATTCAGCAGCTGTTCAGAGATTTCTGTGAAATATTTAAAATATATGTACAGTATTAAAATTATCTGGAAATCGATATTAATTGGCTTGAATTTCAAAAATTCAAATATTTTCTGCTCGTTGAAACAGTGATTCCCACGAAATGTAAGAAAAGATGGGAAACATACGTGAAAAGAAGTGAATTTCCCCACGACAGCTGATATAGACATTCGGCTGAACTCAAAAGTTGAATTAAATTTAAAATAGTTTCCATCAATAGAAAGTAGATTTCGAAGGATCAATAGAAATATAGCTGATTGCAGAGTTAATGATAATAACTGAAGCTATTATTAAATCATGTATACCAACACCTTAAACTTCTCTTGATTTCCGAGCGTACTGTACGCGTTCAAACAAATCCTTATGATCACGACTTTTCATTTACGCAGGCCCTAGATGTCATTAGATGTCATTGGGGGAGGGGGTAACACATCTACACATTCATAGCCACAATTTAAACAAAAGAATAAACAAAAGTAATTTGTTTAAACCTCACAGCTGTCTCATAGAGAATTGTCATACTGGAATTGGTTACATCCTACTCAAATCAATTACATTTGATTCTATACTTATGATGCTCTTCATTGTATTTAGAGCTTGTGAAAGTCATTTATACAATTTTATCCACGCACTTGCAGGTCGCTCGACAAAATCGACGTCGCTCTTGCCCCTGTTGTGTGTCACTTTCACATAACCACCCTGGCCACGTCTTATAGAGTTGTTCACAGTTGATCCACAAATCTGCCCATGGACAGGAATTCGTGCATAATTTTCCAAGACGGCAGTGATTTTTACAGCTAGCACACGGTGGACCTGATTCGTACGGTGTGCCGAGATGATCCAAGGAATTGCCACTGTGGATAAATAATACATAAAGTCAATGAGGAAACATTCGGCTATTTCTTAGATTATTTCGTAAGATATATGATAGTGAGGGCAACCATGAAGGTTTTTTTCCATAATTTACACCTCCTCTGCGAATGATGGAAAGTGAAGTATTGTATTATATAAATATTATATTGTCCACGAAATAACCTTGTCACAGAATGTTTAAATGGGGAAATCCACAGTTCATAAATAACGAAAGCTACCACATATGATGATATAATTATAACGCCATCCCTATTTTGTGATTGTTTATGCAGATGTAGGCGGAAAGCCCTACAAGCATCAAAGCGAAGATAAAATATCAAGCTCAATGATCATGGGCTTTATTCCGGAAAGGATGGACGTAAATGACGACCACTTAAGGAGATTTACACACGATTGCGGATGAACAAAGGTTGGCAATCTTAAATGAATTGAACATCGTATCGCTAAATAACTATTTTACCTCCACTTTATAGGGCATGATAAATCATAAAAAATATGCATGTACCAGATATGTTCTCAACCGAAAGATAATTTCCAGACCAATTCAATAAAAGATTTTCGGGCCCGTGTTTCTCCGAAAAGAACATAATCTAAGCCCAATCAGAACGTCAGTCAATTCTATGAAAGGGAAACCGGTCAACATTCTAAAGAAAGTATCGTTCTTGAAATAAATAAGTCATTAAGGTTAAAAAATAGAAGTATCCGAGTATCAAAAGCGTAACTGTAGTGTAAGGTGAGTGAAATAAATAAATATATTTTAACTGACATGTGTCTCAAGTCTCTATTCAAGTCTCTATTCGCCTTTGAGTCGCGGGCTTGATCATCTGAACATACCTATATATATCTGAGTTTCGAAACATCGGTCGATAATTACATCGAAAAACCGAATAAGACTCACAGACACCATTAGACTAGTGGTAACCTGGTAACCCTGGTCAACACCACCTCGATTTACATCAAGATATAAAATACCTCCGACCTGTCTCAGGGACGTAACATAAGCTCGAAAGTGGATGCATTTGACTAAACAAGAATAATTCGGCGGTGTGGCAAAATATAAACCTTCGTATAAGATAATTCAACTATAAAATATATTCATGAACCCCTATTATAACAAGTAGGGTTGTATTTGCTCGCTCGCTGCGCTCGCTCGCGTGTAGGGTGCCCATATCTAGTAGTAGATATTTTTCTGTGGTGCTTAATTGGAAAATCGCTTCTTCACATTTGATAGATACATAGATACAAAGATACATGGATATCACACCAACAACTTCCCAATGTTACTCGCTATCTTCGCTCATCGAGTCCCGCAGAAATTTTAATTTCCCCGTTAAAATTCCATTTTTATATATGTTTAATGGAAAAAACTGAAAAACTACTTGATCGAATCGAACCAAAATCTAATCAGCACCAAGTTACGTCGAGCCTTATCGCTTACGTCACAAGCCATCAAATCACATCATTAGTTCGGGCGTAATCGTACGACATGAACTTGCATTTTACACACACGTACACACACACACACACACACGTACGCACACGCGCGCTATGTGCTCAAATGTGCGGGTTACGTAGGGGAGGTCTTAAAACGTCAAAATCTATTCAAAAAATCGATTTTTCATTTTTGGGGCCAAAACAATAACTTTCTTGTGGAAAGTTCGTAACTATTTTGTAAATGTAGCAGCCCTGAACATATGAGATCATTTTATAGTTGTAACTTCACATATCTCTGTGATATGAAATTGATGTGAGCAATTTCCCAATTTTCAACTGAGGACCGATTCTGCTCTCGTATTCGGGTGATAATTCATACATCAATTATCTACTTTTATCACGAGAGTACACTTAGGTCGTAACACACTATGCATAAGGCCCTATATGATGTTGAGTGGAAGTGGTGTGTCAGATAACAAATCCTGTTTAGATCGCGATGTATATTTTATGTGTTTGGAAGTTGTTGAAACTCACATTCTATGCGTAAATGAATGATTATAAATGGAACTTACCTTGGGCAGTAGTTGCAGACGTAGCTGAAATATGATCTTCCAAGTGGTCCTCTCGTTCCATTACACGCTGCCCACCCGCAACCGACACGATGTGTTTGCGCCCACACCATTTGAGTATAATGGCCAATTTTGCTCAAATCATTCTGCATATGGACGCCGTAACTGAACAATCGATGTTCTGAGAACCATGTCTTTAGAGCAAAAAACCTGCCAACAAATTTATGGATGAAGTATTTTGCACCACTATCCTTAATTTCAGTGTGCGCTTATCAGATTGGTATCAGCAGTTTTTAGAAATGATCGATGCCGAACTTCAATCAGCGAGATTTTATGAGAAAGGGTAGTGCCAGAAGCACTTCTGAACTTAACAAAGTAATAAGAACTCTCTTATCAGTTCTGTTTATTTTTCATCATTTCTGTTTTTGCTGTATTTCCAATTAAACAAATAACTATTCCATCATTACTCAGTTCCACAAATTGCGTTTCAACAAAACAAAAAAAAAGTATGCCATGTTCAGGACATTACTATCTCTCTTGTCCGATGCTTGGTACGTAGTTCGC